>JASDQU010104073.1:48279-75678 GCA_032191745.1 Picea mariana
ATAGGAGACTAGGAGGTATAATTACAAATAATGGCCTAAAGCCGACATAATTAAAATAACATTACTAATCTAAATTACAACTAATGGCCTAAAGCCGACATAAATAAAATAGCATTACTAATCTAATATGCCCCAATTAAGGGGTAATGAGCCAACATTAGGGCTTAACAGGTTGTGACAATTTCTACAATGTGGCTCTTATTTTGTTCTTTCTATAGCTTTTCTTAATGCATTTTTGATGTCCTTATTCTTGTATCCTATATTCTTAAAAACCTTAGTCAGTTGGTCCTTTTCCTATTCTAGGTGCTCCTAATCATATATCCTAATAGATCTTGTGGCTAGAGTGTTCAAAACCACCATCTTGTGAGTGGGGTGGTGATGAGAGTTGGCATGGAGATATATTTATGTGTGGGTTTTCTTCCTATATAATTTATGTTTGAGGTGCCCATCCTTCTTTCTGAGAATCAATACATCCAAAAAGGGAATGTTGTTATTCTCCTCAATTTCCATAGTGAACTTGATGTCATTTGAGAGGGAGCTGAGGGTCTCGAAGAATTTATTGAGTTCTTCTCTCCCATGCAGCTATACCACATTAATATCATCAATGTATATTTTTCATCTCTTAGGTTTCAAGGGGAATGTGTTAAGGGATCTTTCCTCTAACTTCTTCATGAATAGGTTGGAAAAAATAAGGGATAGGGGAGATCCCATAGCCACACCACTAGTTTGTTCATAAAACACTCCTTAAAAACTGAAGAGTGTATATCTAAGGCACACTTCTGTTAATTTCATTGTTTCGGGGTCTGTGATATCATTAACAATCTGGATAGCTTCATTGAGAGGTGTCTTAGTGAAGAGAGAAACCACATCAAATATAATGATGATATCATTAGGTTCAATTCTTTCATTTTTACTGATCCTAACTAAGTCTGAGGAGTCCTTAATAAAGGATTTTGTGTTTCCAACATAATAGCTCTTTATACTTAGGAGAAACTCCTCTAAATAACCCCAATACATCCATATCTCCAAATAATCTATTCATGTTTCAATAATGACTATATTTACCTCAATATATACTTATTATCATGCATTTCACATGTGGGATCCTCATTAGGCTAACCCCTATTACATATACATTTAACCCCATATATACCCCCTCATAGGGTCATAACATTGTAACCCGCTTCTAAAAAAAAAATCCTTAAAGCTTTGTAGATAAGGGTTTTACATGTGATGAAACCAAGTAATAGGATTTTCTTATATTCTCACTCACTCACTTCTATTGATGATTATCCATCCATCCATCCATATTCAATTATTTTGGGTGCCAATCCTTCAAACAATTTTCTTCCTTTGATTCCCTTCATTGTTGTAGCTTCTCCAATTTGATGTAGGTAATTATCTATGATAATATCCTATCTTATAATGATTCATTGATGCCCCCTTCATGATTATCACTACTTCTACCATATTCTTCCTTGGTAATGATGATGTCGATCTTCTTGTCTTTCATGCCAACTTTCTTAGTAATGATTCTATCAATATGGTTCCACCTCCAATGATGGTATTCCTTCATTTTCTAAACCCTTATCATCCATCTTGTTTTCCAGTATAATGGTATGATCCAGCTGTTGTGTTTTTTCTCATTTTCTCTTGCTTTTGAGATAATACCATAATATTTTACCTTTACATCCTCAAAATGGAGTTCAACTTATTCAAGTATTTTATAATGACCTTCTTGTATCTTTTCTTCCTTCTCATTTTCCAACTTAATATTGATGTCATCCACCTACTTCTTTTGTCCTTCAATTCTCAATTGTGTTACTAATTTAATGTCTTTCACTTCTTCAACCTTCTTGCAAACTTCCTCTTTGAGTCTTTTGGTAGTATCTTCATCTAAGATCCTTTATTTCTCTTTATTTTGGCAATGCTTATTTTCTTCTTTCAATCTCTTAACCTCATCAAGTAGTGTTTGATTATGGCTTCATATTCCGTATTTTTTTCATCCTTCTTGAATTTTCTCACCTCTCCTTGTAGTTTGCTTTAAAGTTTAAACCTCTTTAACGAGTGCTTCATTAATTATTTCCATCTTGGACAACTAATCACCTTTTTCTTCAGCTTTTCTTTTTCTTCTTTAAATTCATCTTGAGTTTCATGCATTGCCTCCATTTTTTTGTCCTAGATCCATCCATTTGATAATATTTTTTCAAACTTTTCCCATGTCGAGTTCAATTTTGTGTCTTCATCAAGACTCATCCAACACTCTTGAGATTCAACGTAAAAATAAAATCTTACCATGAAAGTAACTGTATCGTTTTCCTTTTTCCAATCTCAACCATTCCTTAGGATCAATTTCATATTTATCTTCTCTAAATTGCCATATTACTATTATTGAGATTGCTCGGAAAATCCAAAGTGGTCATTTTTATAGTTAACTTTCAGATCTCCAATTTAGAGATCCAAAACATTGATATCTAACTAGATGTCTAACCAAAACCCTCAACTTTGAAACTCACTATATTCAAAATATTGACCCAAAATAGTTCTGATCATTTTCCTAGTGTATCCTCATCCCTTCCCACCTTCTAAGGGATTTTGAATCACACAAATCTGACCTTCCAATCAAAAGTTATAATAACTTTAAGTTATCACGCCTTTTAAATCCATGATTTAAGGTCTGTTGTATAAACTAACATTGCACTTGTTACAGATTAAATAATTATAATCTTCTTTTGATCAATTTTTTACAATATTTATTATGATATGTTCTCATTAGGTTCCCACTAATCCCATGCAATTTGGACCTTCCAAGAGAAAGTCATAGTGGAATTACTAGAACATGTAGTTTTGTACCTAGTATTTCATGAGAGCAAACTTGTACTAACTATGACTTTGCCAATATTTATCTAAAAGGTTATAAATGTTTAAAAGAACCACCTTGGTCCTTATTATATCCAATCCCACAAGTGTCACTCAAGTTGGACCTCGCAATATTCATATATGTTTGTTTTATGGAAACCACCTCATTAAGCCTAGTTTGAGGACCAAACAAAAACCCTAATTTGTACAGCTTGTAACTCTGAATATATGGTGAAAGAGATTTTGAAATTTTCGAAAAATATACCTAATCATTTCAACTTTCCAATCCTACAAGTTTCACTGAGTTTAGACCTTTGAACCTTCAAATATGGCTAGTTTATTGAAACCACTTATTTAAGCCTTGTTTGAAGGACTAGACAAAAACCCTAATTTGAACAACCTATAACTTCAAATAGGTGGAAAACCAAATTTTGAAATTTTTTCCCTATGTACATAGTTCTTTCCTCTATCAACCTTGAAATTTATACACAATTCTAATGACAAAAAAAAAAATTACAGATAAAATGGTAAGATCACTTGTTTGAAGGATTCACACCAAGGATCGTCCACTCTATTACCAAATATTGTATGCCAAAGCGTTAAATTAGCATGATAAAATAGAGTACAATGTAAACATGATGTGAGTTTGGAGCACAAATTGCAAAAATATAATACAGATGAGTTACACAATAACTCATAAATTATGAGAGCCTCATCCAAATAACCCCAATACATCCATATATCCAAATCATATATCCATGTCTCAATGATGACTATATTAACCTCTATACATACCTATTTTTCATCATTGCATATGTGGGCCTCTTATTGGTTGACTCCTATTACATATACATTGACCTGATTATGTATACCTTCAACCCCATATATACTCCCCATAGGGTCATAACATTTTCTTTGAAATCTAAATTGCTCCTTAGTAGGTAGTGGTAAGATGCTTCGCTATTTAAATATTAATTCCTATAAAAATCTAATTTTTCAGGGATGAAAATCATTCTACCAAGAAGGTGCTAGTGTTTTTTATTTTATTTCCAACCAAATATATTGGATGTTTTTGTGTGTGTGTGTGTTTTAAACATTCTTATTTTTCATTTTCACTTCCTCTATAACAGTTATTAGAGTTAGGATATGATTTATACTTCAATAATTTCATCAAAAACCTTTGATTGAAATCTTTTAATGCTAATATGTATTTTTTTATTTGGAATGCTTTCAATCAATGATGAGAATTTCACTCACAAACTTGTGGAAACAATTCTTGACTAATGAATGTGATTGAGGTTGAATCTAATTCATCAATCTCATTAAAGGATTGCACCTAGTTTCATCCACACACAAAAAAAAACTCTTTATAGAGATAAACGACCCACAAAATAAATATGTCACAAGCAAAATTTAAGCGTAAATGACAACTTCTCCTATTAACCAACTAAACTAAATCTCATTAACAAACATACCAACATGTTTTGAAAAATATCATGTTACAAGAGTAAGTTGGGTAAAACCATGTAAAAAAGGATTCGCTAGATTGAGAAACCATTACTTTATGATTGAACCACTTTTCTACCTTGAATACAACAACTCGTTCCCTAAAAGTATGCTCTAATTTCAGGTATAGAACCCATCATTTATTTTCTTAAGTTGTTTTAAAGCATGTAGATTTGGTGGGGCATTTAAAATCTTTTCTCAAAGCTCTTTATGGCGTCATATAAGATTCCTTTGAATTTGGAAGAGACGGAATTAATTTTTAATGTGCACATTAAAAAATGAATTAATTTGGTTCATTTTTAAATATAAGATGAACTTAAAAGCCACCTTAATAAATTTCTTAATTTGAACATAGTGGTTCCTCTCATTATCCCATTTGAGAAAATTAAAAACTAGTGGGTTCGAGGTAATGAAGCATAGCAAATAAGAGGTGGGATTCGGGTACTAAGCATGACAAATTTTTGTGCGAATGTCGTTCATACACTATAATTGTATATGTATCAAAGTGTTTTATGCCGTTCATACACTATAATTTTATATGTATCAAAGTGTTTTATTTTCTTCACGGGAATCTACTTATTAAATTTAAAATTAAATATAGTGGACGAATTGATTGTCATATTTAAAATTAAATATAATCATAGGATTGATGGGCATGCTTAAAATTGGTGGAGTATTTAATTTAATTTACTTATTAAATTTAAAATTGAATAATGAACCATCAATACTCATATTTATTAAAATAATAATTTCATCATTTTTTAAATTTAAAATTGAATATAATGGATTATTGATAGGTATGGAATTGAATAGAATGGAATAGTTTTGAGAGGAAAAAAAAAAGGAAAATCGAATATCATGTGATTTCATGCAATTTTCTAAAACTTCGAAGGTAAAAGCTCTTATAGTTGAATAGCAGAGATGTCTGTGTTTACTACCAGACAGACTATCATGTAATTTTGGACAGACTAATATGTAATTTTGGACTGGTGATATCGTTTCCATCTTGGGAAGTAGTGAATGTAATTTTGGTAATACCATACATTATAAATATAGTGAGCAATTTTTCTTGTGTAAAAAATGCAGAGGTTATAAAAAATCCAAGTCTTAGTTTGTTTTATCCTTTCACAAGAACTTAGATAACCACGAGACTGAAAAGTTAGGACTCTAGTGAGAGCTTAATTTAATTGTTTTATAAATGTATGGTGAATATAATATAACAAAGCAAAGGGTATTTAGTTTTAGATAACACTAAGATATAAGTAATTTTAAAATGATTAATAAAGGTGTAAGWAKATGTATAAAATTTTATTGTTAGTTTTTGACAAATAAGTAGCTTCACACATGAACCATTATTGGTATGCATCATCTCTTTCARTTTCATTGAACAAAGGGATTCTAACCACTACGYCAATTGTTGTTCTTTGTCATTGTCAATTTCCAATTTCTTATTATTTTCTCACTTCTACTTGTTGTCAYTATTCCTATCATCTACTTAATTCTATTTCTAACCTCTRTTTTTAATGAATCTTCTTCTTCTTTTGATGAACTATGCACATGATATGGTTTTGAAAGGGGTTTCTCTACCTCATTTTCTCCTACTTCCTCTTCATTTGATGTAGAGAATTCCTCTAACCTCATATGTGCTAGTAATTGTGCTACCATTAAAGTATCCTCACTCTTTGTAGAATCATCTTCAACTTCACTTGGAGCATATTGGTATGTAAAGTACTCTTTTCATGTCTATCCAAATCGCCATCTTCTCTTCAGAATTTCCATTGGGATTCAATATGCTCTTGTCATACTCCATTATACTCTACCTCGATGCAGCCTTTTGACACCTCTCTCCTTTCAATGCACACCTCTCGTGCATATCTTTCTTCTATGTGTTCCTCAAGCATGTCCTCTCTTCATCTTTCTCTTACTCTACTAACACTCACTAGTATGTCTTCTCCCTTCTTCCTCAAACTATCTGATTGAACGTATCACACTGCCTCATGTAAGACACTTCTTCTTTCATACATCTCTACCCTAGCACTTCCCTGCCCCTCTAGATCCATCTTTCTATGTTCTCTCTACTCCATCTACCCTTGCTTATTCCCTTAACCCTCCATCACGAGGGTTTTATGCTACCATTATATTTGGTGTCATTTGCATCAACCCTTTCTCCACAAACAACATATTAATCCACAAGGGTATTAATTCCAACAACCTTACCACTAGTCCCTCCTTGAATTCCTTCTCATTTGTGTTGAAATAAGTGTTATATTCTATAGAAAACTCAATCAAGTAGCCCTCCTTGACCCACTCAAACTAGAAATCAATTGCAAGCATCCACTTGTTATCCATTCTCTTAAGTCTTTCAACTATTTCTTGGTCCCAAAAGATAGGTTCTTGAGAGTGGCATAGGGTATTGATTTCTACTTGCCTCTTTATTGACTCTCGCAATAAACTGTAAATTCAACAAAGACAAATTCATGATTATCAGAATAGATATACTTGTCCTTCCAAAAATTTGGGTCAATGTGAAAATTATGTGTTTCTCTCTACTCGGTCTCATTTTTAGTGATCCAATCTTGTATCTCCCTCAGTAAAGCTTTACATGACATAACCACGTTTACTCCTACAATAATTTGTTATGTCCCAACAAGAGAACCAATTGGCAATATTTTTAGATACTAAGTTCAATACATATACTAAGTTCAATACATATACTAACAATAAGAATCTAGGCTAACAATAAGAATCCATCAATATCACCATTTTTAATACTCTATGAAAAATAAGGTCTAATCTAATATGCTAATAAATATTACATAGATATATTTAAATGATCGGAAAAAATTGAGCATCTTACTTAGCACATGCATCACATAAGTTGTACATTAATAAGATGTAAAAAAAACTCTAGAAGACGAACCACACAACAATGTTTTAATTTCCATTCCATCTAATTAATCTAAACATTCTTTTTAAAGTTCCTCTTTAGTGTCTCAAAGCTCCTCCTTAGTGCATAAGGATAAAGTATAGAGGACAATTGTATATACGAGTTTTCTTTTCCTTTGATCATTCAAAACCTAAAAAAATTGTTTGGAAATAAATACTTTTCATTTTTAAATAGAAAAGATACACTCAAATTCAAATCACGCCCCAAGCATTAAATACTTTATGAATGAATTGTTTTTCTACCTATAATTATGAAGACCATTAACGATTTCTTTCCATGTTAAACATAACAACTTTCCTTTTACATATCTTTTGTGGTGGACTTTTTCCTATCTAAAGACTTTTTTTTCTACAAATTGGTCTCTTTTTTATGACTCAATCTAATAAACAAAAGTTTTATTTTGAGTCATTGAATTTTTAATTGTTTAAATTATAAAATTGTTTATTAAATATAATTTAGGTGATTGAGAGGATAAATGTTATCCTCTCTATGACATTCAAATCCCACATTAACATATTAGAAAAATTGTTTGGAAAGAAATACTTTTCATTTTTAAATAGAGAAGATACACTCAAATTCAAATCATGCCCCAAGCATTAAATACTTTATGAATGAATTGTTTTTCTACCTATAATTATGAAGACCATTAACGATTTCTTTCCACGTTAAACATAACAACTTTCCTTTTACATATCTTTTGTGGTGGACTTTTTCCTATGTAAAGACTTTTTTTTCTACAAATTGGTCTCTTTTTTTTTTATGACTCAATCTAATAAACAAAAGTTTTATTTTGAGTAATTAAATTTTTAATTGTTTAAATTATAAAATTATTTATTAAATATAATTTAGGTGATTGAGAGGATAAATGTTATCTCTCTCTACTGACATTCAAATCCCACATTAACATATTAGTTTTTCATGAGCTTGAAAAAATACTAACAATTTCATTTTCACTTTGAAACTTGAAGATTTTAATATATTTTAAAGAAAAAAAAAATTAAACTACAAAATTAAGTATTAAAATTTACACATAAAAAAATTAAACTACAAAATTAAGTATTAAAATTTACACATTAAACGTAAGTATAATGGATAATTGATGGTTATGAGGAGGGAGTGGTGCAAATTGAATATCATATGACTTTATATTAAAGAAAGGACCCTCAAATTTTTGAAACCTTCGCAAGTAAACGTGGAGGTAATAAAAATTTAAAGTCTCATTTTTGGTTTCGTGTGTTTAGACCACGACCTAGTGAGAGTTAGGATTCACGAGAGGGTTTAAATATTGTTTTTTAATTAGTTATTTATATAATTTGTTAAATTACACAATTTTATGATATAAATAATTGTTTTGAAATGGTTTTTTATTTATTTTTGTATTTTTTTAGGTAGAAAAATTAGAGTTATTGATTTATATGGTTTATTTTAGGGGTGGATTTTATTTTAGTGATCTGTGATCTAAGCAAATCTATAATTTGTTTTAGGCTTTAAATGATTATTTTTGGGATTATTTTTTTCAAAAAAAGTTTCTCAACATTTCGATATTGTTTTATATATTGAGAGTTTTCTAACAACGAGAAAATTACCTCAATTGAAGTTTGTATAAGGAAGTTATGCTTCCCGCAAGTTGACCTATCCTATTGACCATCATAATATCAAGTGGATGGCACGTCTACTTCCATTACTCATACATGTGTAACTAGTCATGTTTAGACTTTCAAGAAGATTCTAGAGGGTTCAAAACCCTAACCATGATCGAGAGTTGAGGCATGCAAAATCCTAACCCTAAACAACGATTAGGGCTTCTTAAATATTGTGTTGCTAAGACATAAAGGGGTTTCATTCTTATTGTATTGTTTATTGTTCCATAATCGAGTAAAACATCTAGGAGTGGGATATTGAAACATAATAGAGAAAATAGAAGATCTTGTAATAATCATTTAGGCCACAATGTCCATGGTAACTCCATAATGTATGGACTTTCTTTATATTTTGATTTTATAATTGAGAAGAAAAAAACAAAATATAGGCCTCAACTTCTAATTAAGTTTTTCTAAAAATTGGTGTTTCCCAAACCTACATATTATATTCATCATATGAATACTATGTTTTTCATATTAACTCTCCTCCACACCCCACCCGATGTGTTATTTGCTTAACTTATTTCATTTTAGTTCTAATTTATTTCGATATCTTATGTGCTAAATTAATAATATTAAATCTAAATATAAATTAAAACATTGTATAATAAAAAGTTTAAAACAAGTTTTGATAAACTATTTTGTAAAGTATTTACGCAATTTACCAATAAAAAATTTGTAAAATTAGTTATATCTTTTTTATATACACAAATAATTTTGAAGGTCTCGTGGAAAAAAAAAATTTTGAAGTTATAATTCTCTCTTTGCTCTCGAATCATTATGGTCTTGTAATATCTTTACCATTCATGAATGGGTAGTTGGTTTGCCCGTTTCGTTGGTTTAAGTGACATTTGTTACGTTGTACAAATTCTTTCTTTTGGTTCTTCTCTAACTTTAGGTTTTCGTACTTTCGTCAAAAACTGTCTAACGTCTTACACCCTAGATACTTTGTCGAAAACTAACTACTCCTTTCACGCAACGTGGTTCGAGGCATATTCACATGAAATTTGTCTAAATTTTCCATATTTGTCTTTTGTGTATTTGTCCTCTTCTCCTTGTTGAATTTTCGTCTCTTTCATGGTGTTAGTATCTACGTTTAATTTCATTTATTTTTCATTTAAAATTAAGATTTTTTTTCTCTGCTGAATTTTCGTGTCTTTCATGGTGTTAGTGTCTAGGTTTAATTTCATTTATTTTTCATTTAAAATTAAGATTTTTTTTATGTAAATTAAAAAACAGTTTAGGTTTTACTTTAGGATTAAAATATCATTTCAGTCTAAATAGTATATATAAGAAAGTCAATGTTCTTTGTGGTCATCACTACGACTACATTTAGAGGGGTCATGTGTTTTCTAGTAGCATTTAAACTTAGTCTTATATATGAAATCAGTTACTATCTGCAGTTGCAATTTAATATCTTTCTCATGAAATGTGTCAAAGAAACTTTTATGCTATTGTTTTGCTAAATTTCCCTTTTATTATTAAAAAAATAAAATACTCAAATATAAATTACAATTTTCAAGTTTTAAAGAATCACATATTTTCATCATAAATTTGATAATTGCATTTTTCAATGTTTAGCATACAATATGTTTTTTTGAATTTTAAATATGGATTTTAATAATGTCAATTTAAAAAATAATTAATTAGAGGGGAAATTTCAAGAGATCTCTTCTTCCTCACAATATGTGGATGTTTGGCAATTCAATCGTCAATGACAATAATTGTTGATTATCTTTTGAGACTCAATCAAATTTGAACCTATAATCTATAGCTTCCTCATCTACAATATGCCTTGACCTAATGGTTCAATCGATTGTCATAACTCTTAAAATTAACGACTCAAAGATTTTATATATACCCACTAATTTCAAGTAATAAGAAAATCATGATTAAAGTAGAAAACTATCTTACATGGAGAAATATTTTGTAATCTTATCAATAAAATAAAAAAGGCAAAAGTATAGAACGTATTTAACTTAATTATTTTCCTAGAAAATGTTATATGTGTGTGTGCGCGCACACACATGAGCTCTCTATATATAAAACTTATATTGATTTAAATTGCAATTTATTTTATACATGTTTAATTTCAAAATCATGATCTGCCTAAATAAAACCTTCTCTATATTTCATATCTAGTAATATTTCTTTTTCTATGGATTAGTAAATGACTTTGAATATTTACAAGAGGTTAAAGCAAGTCAGGTAGTCTTAGGAAGAGATAACAAGAGTTTTAAAAAAAAAGTGCAAAGCAAGTTAAGATAGTATTAGGAAGAGATTACAAGAGTTTTTAAACTACGAAGAGATTACAAGAATTTTTAAACTACAAAGAGATCACAAGAGTTTTTAAACCTAGTTAAAAAGTGCAAACATAAACCTAATCAAAAAGTGCAAATATGGAGGTAAATTGAAATAATCTTTGTATTAAATAAACAAATATATCCATTAACATTTTAAGTCAAAAATATGATGAAGCTTGTAATGTCATTACTGTGCAATTGAGTAAATAGTAGAGACCAATGTCCATATCCTAAAGGCATAACTATGCTTAAGGATTAATCATGCTTATAGACTAATTACATCAAAAATAATTCCTAAGCCAAAGAGGAGAAAACTTACACACCTAAACATAATAATAATGTGAAATTGAGTAGAACGTACAAACCTAAACATAACAATAGTGTGAAATTGAATAAATAGTACAGGCAAATATCCACATCCTAAAAGTTTAACTATACTTAAAAATTAACCATATTTATAGATTGATTGCATCAAGAATAATTCCCAAGCCAAAGAGGGGATAACTCACACACCTAAACATAACAAGGAGTCATTATATACAATGGAAGCCTCAATCCTCTTAGGAAAGGCCATGTGGGTATCTCTATTATAAAATAGTTAAAGGTTAAGGAAAATAATTCTTACCTTTTGTAATATTTAATTGATTGTTGGACAATGACAAGAGTGTAAGACTTCGATATCACCCAAACCCATGGCTAGACACATAAGTATCAACTTATAACATAGTATGAAGCAACATGAATCCAAAGAGAATAAGAACTACACTAAGAGACATTATCAAGATGACATTTAGAGGCAAGGATGTGTAAATCTAATAGACATAGTGACAACCCCATTATGCCCCACCATTAATATACGTAGGCCCCACGATTAAGATACTAGGGAATGTAGAAAGGTGCAAGGACTATAGAATCTAACCTTAAGGTAGGCAACCCTCTTAATCATAATTTTTTTTTTAAGGTGCACGGAGTTTAATAGGATCCTTCACCTTGGAAACATTCTGGTGAAAAATGTGATAAAAACCATTACCAAAATCTCAATCTCAAATTATGACATAAGAATTAATCTACTTATCAGAAAATTAATGATCCATTACCATTGGATATTATTATTAATGATTTATTGAAATTTTTATGGAATATGAAGATCACTACGATTATTAATTAAAAGTGTTATCATTATAATTTATATTTAAACTTTCTTAATTTAAACCATTAATAACTTGAATGTAAAAATTAACTTATATAAATCAAATATATTAATAATTAAAACAAATTAATTAATTTTAATAAAACATAAAATTCGAAATGAATTTATAACCCTTTTGAAAAATAATTTATATTATTTAATGAAGGTAAAAAAGAACATGCATTAAATACAAATTATTGACTTATAAACTTGTGTGTGATTCAAGCGGCCTGAGTCATGGAACATCTAATATCGTTAATTGAACCAACTTTATTTTCTTATGGGAAATGTATGCCTTCATTGATGTTTTGCTTCTTTGATTTCATTGTTAAACATTTTCATTTCATAGAGTTGAAATGCTTTTTTTAATATTTTAGTATGTATTTGTATATTTAATTTTAGTTAAATATTTCTAATATTTGTATTTGTATGAAGTAGATTAGATTTTATAAATTTATTTTTTAATAATTTTGTTTATTTTTTAATTGTGATAATGAAATAACTAAAATAAAATTATTTAAAATAATTTTTATTTTTATTTTGAAAAGTAAAAGGTTGAAAAAAATATTGATTAAATTATGGATTTTCAAATTGGTATAATGAGTGAGGTTTTGGAGGATTTCAAGTGAAGAATTTAAACATGTAAATTGTTGGAATTGATGGTTCTCAATGTAACTTCACTTCGTCGAAATGTGTATTCGACCATGAAGAGGGAACCAAACATTAAGGGAGCCAATCGAGGAATGGACTTGATTGACCATTGACTAGGCACATGGAACTAACTATGTCTACTTGATCATTTTAGATCCACGTTTTCTGAACAATTATGGGTTGTATGGTTTCATACCTTGAGGGTTTGGTCACCTACCCAAACCTATATATAGACAATATCATCATCTACTCATGGAGCTTTGTTCATTGTGCTTAAGTGTTAACGATGTCTATTAACACCACTATTACTCTTGAAATCGGTGTTTTCACTTATGTTGGTTTCCATCAATTCTAACATAATTTTAATCATTATTCAGTATTGTTGTAAAGAGTGTGAGTCTCCCAACTTTTATATGACATGAGGAGCTTAAACATGTAAAATTCAATAATATTAAGAATCTGCAAATGCAAAAATTAAAACTATCAAAAGCATTAAAAAAAAAGTTTTCTAACTACTTTTTCCCTATGTGGAAAGTTTGTCTTTCCCATTATAATAATACTAAAATTAATATAACCATCTTAAAACATTCAAATCAAAATCTTTCCACTAAGAAATTATAAGTAAGGGTATATTTATTCCATCAAAATAATTTGGGAATTACACCTAGCCCAAATAGAAATTATAAGCAAGGGTATATTTATTCCATCAAAATAATTTGGGAATTACACCTAACTCAAATCACCCACACAAGCACAAGTGGCTTATAATGGACAAATATGTGAGTCGTCATCGTTAAAATCACCCACACAAGCACAAGTGGCTTATAATGGACAAATATTTGAGTCGTCATCGTTAAAACTTGAACTTTGATTGAAGAATTAACAAAACTCCATTTTTATGATGGGAAAACCTCCATTGAAAAAAATAAATAAATGTAAAAATATCAAAAAATTTTAAATACAAAAATATAAAAATCAAAACTCTAACGTGCAAAATCTAAAAATTCAACATTGAAATATGAAAATCAAAATACTTACATGCAAAATCTGAAAATTCAACAAGTTATCCCTTCGGAAAATCAAAATACTTACATGCAAAATCTAAAAATTCAACAAGTTATCCCTTCTTCGGAAAATCAAAATACTTACATGCAAAATCTGAAAATTCAGCAAGTTATCCCTTCTTCGGAACAAGGAAAAATACATATTTAACCTAACCTAACCTTATCCAAGGGATGGTTAAATAAAAAAATGGTGAACACAATGACAAACTCGAGGGAAATAGACATTAGATGGAATGACCTTTTTTTTTAACGTTGTCCTTTTTTTTCCCAGAAAAAATTGCACATTATATTTATGATAATATAATCCTTTTACAATGTCTGTCTCATCACGAAACTAGTAATACCAGTCATATAACTAGACTACTGTCCCACTTGGTTCCAAACCAAAAATTACAATCAAAACTACATATTCATAGCAAAACCCCAAGGCATATTATAATGTCCACACATATAAAAAAACAAACTTATAAACAAAAAAAAAAAAAAAACATATCACTACAAAAGCAGGAAAAAAACGCTACTAGATGCCTAGATCATACCAGGAAAACATAGATACAAAATTACATCTTTAGAAGGATAATAGAACCCTCCTATCCTTTATTCCATTGGTTGTAGGTGATATGACCCCCTGGTGAGTGTAAAGCTTTTTTTGACAATCCATCAACCATTGCATTTCTTTCTCGATAGATATAAGAAAAAGAAATAGACTTGAAAAAAGGCATTAAGTCATTTATTATATTTTTCCAGCTCTCCAGATTGGCCACCTGTAATATACCTTTACCATTAAGCCAATTTATAACAATCAAAGAGCCCCCCATCAAATGCAGATCTTGAATACCGAGGCTTTTGGCTAATATAATGGATGCCCAACCTCCCATAAGCTCCGCCTTAGAATTGGTACCTGAAATACAGTTTAATGTCCATTGGTATTCAACTAGATTATTAAATTTGATAACTCTTCCTGCTTCACACAGATTTCCATTGTGTTGTGAGGCCCCATCAAACCATGCTAGAACCTTGTCTTCAGGGAAGGAGATAGGTTGTAGTCTTTTTGAAGAGACCGCAGTATTGAATTGCTTTGTGACCATAGATCCTATTGCAAGAAAAAGTATTCCTTTTCTCGAAGGTGATCTTTCTTCAAAAAGTTTTTTGTTCCTGTCCTTCCAAATAAACCAACAAATGAAGGCAACTAGCTCTCTAATCGAATTTTTCTAAAAAGACCAGTTTTGAAAGCATTCATGAACAAAATCTCCATTCCATCCATTTCCTAAATTTAAGCTCAGTTTAACTTCTTTCCAAATTGAAACTACGAACGAGCATCTAACAAATAAATGTTGGCTCGACTCTTCATTTGATCTACACAAACAACAAATACCAGGGCCAGACCAACCCCTCCTCTGTAGGTTTTTCCATGTGAGAATCTTATCCTCCAACAATAGCCATAAGAAAAGTTTAAGTTTTAAAGGACAGATCCATTTCTATAAATGGATTCTCCATCCTTCAGCCTTCCCCAGCCAAAACTTGTTTGAAAGAGTATTATAAACATTTTTCATTGATATAAGACCTATATTATCATCTCCTATCCAAGAAAGTTCATCAGGATTTTCCTTTAGGACAATGCCAGCATGTAGAAGAAGGATTTTGTATTTATCCCACTCACAGCCAAGATCCCCCTCCAGTCCCAACTTGGTGCTAGTAATCCAATTCTGACACAGCAGGCTAAAAAATGATGGTCGACTTGCTTGAAAAAGAAAGAAGATACGTTTTTTGTTAAGTTCACGAATTAGATCCTCCGATAGAATTGAAGCTTCTTTCAATCCACTAATAGTATCCCTTCCAATAACGATTTCTTTCCCCGAACTAGGAGTCCATGCTACCCTATGAAGGATGATTGGCAAAGTGTTTAGGATGTTTTTCCAATATTGGGAGCCAAAGGATGAAAAACTCTCAGCTGACCGCAACCAAGTGCTCACAAGAACATGTGGTAAATATTTCTCTTTGATAACCCAGTGCCATATTCTCGGCTTCATCAAAGCACGCCATAAAGTATTAGTAGCTAAAGCTCTATAAAAGATAAAGATGTTATGTAATCCCCATCCTCCAATTTGTTTAGGCTTTGCTATAGATTGCCAATTACATAGATGGTAGGACTTATTAGATTTATTCCTATCCCACAGGAAATCATAACTAAGTCTATGTAACTTAGTTAACACGGTTAAAGAAATATGGGCGAGTGTCATCCAATAAACCGTTAAACTCTCGAGCACGACTTTGATAAGAACTAGACGACCTCCCAAAGTGAGCCACTTATTACACCAAAGGTTGATCCTCGACTCAAACCTGTCAACTAACCATTGCTAATCCATAGTTTTGTAGCTTCCTGGCTTCAGCATATAACCCAAATATTTGAAGCCACAACTAATATCTTTAACAAGATAACCGAGAACATCTACAATTCTCTTAAGGGATCCAGTGTCAACACCCGCATGCAAAACAATGGATTTTTGGTTGTTTATGATCAAACTTGAAGCTCGGAAAAAAAATTTGAAGTATAGTTTATATTTTTTCCCATTCAGCTAAAGAATCTTTTTTCATAATAAGAATGTCGTCCACAAAAAGTAAATGTAGGATCCTTATCAAACTGGATACTTTAATCCCTGTTATCTGACCATCAGATTTGCCTTCTTTAATGCCAGACTAAGCCCCTCCATTACCAAGATAAATAGTAAAGGAGATAATGGGCATCCCTGTCTCAAACCTTTACTACATTTAAAGAAATTTGTTGCCTCTCCGTTTATTAAAGTAGCAAAGGTAGTGGAACTTACACAAGCCATGATCCAATTTGTAGTCTTTAACCCAAATCCACTTTGATGAAGTACAAGTCTTAAAAAATCCCAATTTGTGCAGTCGTAAGCCTTCCTCAAATCAAGTTTCAGTATTAATGCTTGTATCTTTTTAGTTCTAATGTTGTGAAGACATTCCTGTGAAGTTCCTATTGCATCCAAGATTTTTCTTCCTTTGAGAAATCCAAGTTTTTCTTCTGAAAGTACTCTGGATAGAATTGGTCTTAGTCTTTTTGCTATGATTTTTGAAATTATTTTGTAACAAAGGTTACAGAGAGAGATTGGCCTGTAATCATTGAATACTATAGGTTTATTGACATTTGGGATCAAAGCCACGAAAGTGGAATTGATCGAAGAAATTACCTCCCCTTTCAATCTCGATTCCTCGACCATGTCCACCAAGTCCTGACCTACAAGCTCAAAAAAACAATGATAAAACTCAACAGTCCAACTGTCAGGTCCAGGGCCTTTATCTTTGGCGAAACCTTTAATAACTTCAAATACTTCATCCTTTGTTACTTCCTTTTCTAAATCCTGAACCTTCAAAGCATTTACAAAAGTGGGGTATAATCTAATTGATTCCAATCGTTCTTCCATGTATGTTTGACCTATATCATTGAAAAAAGCATTGAAATGTCTGGCTGCTTCATATTTGATAGCTTGTTGTCCCGAGTGTACTTTTCCTTCCTCATCATTAGTCTTATATATGAAATCAGATACTATCTACAGTTGCAATTTAACATCTTTCTCATGAAATATGTCAAAGAAACTTTTATGCTATTGTTTTGCTAAATTTCCTTTTTATTATTAAAAAAAAAAAAACTCTTTCGATGTTTAGCATACAATATGTTTTTATGAATTTTAAATATGGATTTTAATAATGCCAATTTAAAAAATAATTAATTAGAGGGGAAATTTCAAGAGATCTCTTCTTCCTCATAATATGTGGATGTATGGCAATTCAATCGTCAATGACAATAATTGTTGATTATCTCTTGAGACTCAATCAAATTTGAACCTATAATCTATAGCTTTCTCGTCTACAATATGCCTTGACCTAATGGTTCAACCGATTGTCATAACTCTTAAAATTAACAACTCAAAGTTTTTACATATACCCACTAATTTCAAGTAATAAGAAAATCATGATTAAAGTAGAAAACTATCTTACATAGAGGAATATTTTTTAATCTTATCAATAAAATAAAAAAGGCAAAAGTATAAAACTTATTTAACTTAATTATTTCTCTAGAAAATGTTATATATATATATAAGCTCTCCATATATAAAACTTATATTGATTTAAATTGCAATTTATTTTTTATATGTTTAAGTTCAAAATCATGATCTTTCTAGATAAAACCTTCTCTATATTTCATATCTAGTAATATTTCTTTTTCTATGGATTAGTAAATGACTTTACAAGAGGTTAAAGCAAGTTAGGTAGTCTTAGGAAGAGATCACAAGAGTTTTTAAACCTATTCAAAAAGTGCAAAGCAAGTCAAGATAGTATTAGGAAGAGATCACAAGAGTTTTTAAACTACGTAGAGATCACAAGAGTTTTTAAACTTAGTTAAAAAATGTAAATATAAACCTAGTCAAAAAGTGCAAATATGGAGGTAAATTGAAATAATCTTGGTATTAGATAAACAAATATATCCATTAACCTTTTAAGTAAATATATGATGAAACTTGTAATGTCATTAGTGTGCAATTAAGTAAATAGTAGAGGCCAATGTCCACATCCTAAAGGCATAACTATGCTTAATGATTAATCATGCTTATAGATTAATTACATCAAGAATAATTCCCAAACCAAAGAGGAGATAACCAAAGAAGAGATAACTTACACACCTAAACATAGCAATAATGTGAAATTGAGTAAAACTTGCACACCTAAACATAACAATAGTGTGAAATTGAGTAAATAATAGAGGTCAATGTCCACATCCTAAAAACTTAACTATGCTTAAGAATTAACCATGTTTATAGACTGATTGCATCAAGAATAATCCCCAAGCCAAAGAGGAGCGAACTCACACACCTAAACATAGCAAGAAGTCATAAGATACAATGGAAGCCTCAATCCTCTTAGGAAAGGCCATGTGGGTATTTCTCATATAAAATAGTTAAAGGTTAAGGAAAATAATTCTTACCTTTTGTAATATTTAATTGTTGGACAATGACAAGAGTGTAAGACTTCGATATCACCCAAACCCATGGCTAGACACATAAGTATCAACTTATAACATAGTATGAAGCAACATGAATCCAAAGAGAATAAGAACTACACTAAGAGACATTATCAAGATGACATTTAGAGGCAAGGATGTGTAGATGTGTAAATCTAATAGACATAGGGACAACCCCATTATGCCCCACCATTAATATACGTAGGCCCCACGATTAAGATACTAGGGAATGTAGAAAGGTGCAAGGACTATAGAATCTAACCTTAAGGTAGGCAACCCTCTTAATCATAATTTTTCTTTTAAGGTGCACTGAGTTTAATAGGATCCTTCACCTTGGAAACATTCTGGTGAAAAATGTGATAAAAACCATTACCAAAATTTCAATCTCAAATTACGACATAAGAATTAATCTAATTAATGGAATATTAAGATCACTACGATTATTAATTAAAAGTTTTATTATTATAATTTATATTCCATTAATAGCTTAAATGTAAAAATTAACTTATATAAATTAAATAGATTAATAATTAAAACAAATTAATTAAATTCTAATAAAACATAAAATTGGAAATGAATTTATAAACCTTCTCAATAATAATTTATATTATTTAATGAAGGTAAAAAAGAACATGCATTAAATACAAATTATCGACTTATAAACTTGTGTGTGATTCAAGCGGCCTTAGTCATGGAACATCTAATATCGTTAATTGGACCAACTTTATTTTCTTATGGGAAAATCTATGCCTTCATTGATGTTTTGCTTCTTTGATTTCATTGTTCAACATTTTCATTTCATAGAGTTGAAATGGTTTTTTTAATATTTTAGTATGTATTTGTATATTTAATTTTAGTTAAATATTTCTAATATTTGTATTTGTATGAAGTAGATTAGGTTTTATAAATTTATTTTTTAATAATTTTGTTTATTTTTTAATTGTGATAATGAAATAACTAAAATAAAATTATTTAAAATAATTTTTATTTTTATTTTGAAAAGTAAAAGGTTGAAAAAAACATTGATTAAATTATGGATTCTCAAATTGGTATAATGAGTGAGGTTTTGGAGGATTTCAAGTGAAGAATTTAAACATGTAAATTGTTGGAATTGATGGTTCTCAGTGTAACTTCACTTCGTCGAAATGTGTATTCGACCATGAAGAGGGAATTAAACATTAAGGGAGCGAATCAAGGAATGGACGTCATTGACCATTGACTAGGCACATGGAACTAACTATGTCTACTTGATCATTTTAAATCCACATTTTCTGAATAATTATGGGTTGTATGGTTTCATACCTTGAGGGTTTCGTCACCTACCCAAACTTATATATAGACAATATCATCATCTACTCAGGGAGCTTAGTTCATTGTGCGTAAGTGTTAACGATGTCTATTGACACCACTATTACTCTTGAAATCCATGTTTTCACTTATGTTGGTTTCCATCAATTCTAACATAATTTTAATCATTATTTAGTATTGTTATAAAGAGTGTGAGTCTCCCAACTTTTATATGACGTGAGGAGCTTTAAAAATGTAAAATTCAATAATATTAAGAATCTGCAAATGCAAAAATTAAAACTATCAAAAGCCTTAAAAAAATGTTTTCTAACTACTTTTTCCCTATGTGGAAAGTTTGTCTTTCCCATTATAATAATACTAAAATTAATATAACCATCTTAAAACATTCAAATAAAAATCTTTCCACTAAGAAATTATAAGTAAGGGTATATTTATTCCATCAAAATAATTTGGGAATTACACCTAACCCAAATCACCCACACAAGCACAAGTGGCTTATAATGGACAAATATGTGAGTCATCATCGTTAAAATCACCCACACAAGCACAAGTGGCTTATAATGGACAAATATGTCAGTCATCATCGTTAAAACTTGAACTTTGATCGAAGAATTAACAAAACTCCATTTTTATGATGGAAAACCTCCATTGAAAAAAACAAATAAATGTAAAAATATCAAAAACTTTAAAATACAAAAATATAAAAATCAAAACTCTAACGTGCAAAATCTAAAAATTCAACATTGAAATATGAAAATCAAAATACTCACATGCAAAATCTGAAAATTCAACAAGTTAGCCCTTCTTCGGAAAATCAAAATACTTACATGCAAAATCTGAAAATTCAACAAGTTATCCCTTCTTCGGAAAATCAAAATACTTACATGCAAAATCTGAAAATTCAACAAGTTATCCCTTCTTTGGAACAAGGAAAAGTACATATTTAACCTAACCTAGCCTTATCCAAGGGATGGTTCAATAAAAAAATCATGAACACAATGACAAACTCAAGGGAAATCGACTTTAGATGGAATGACCTTTTTTTTTTTTTTGTTTAAACGTTGTCTTTTTTTCCTCAGAGAAAATTGCACATTATATTTATGATAATATAATCCTTTTACAATGTCTGTCTCATCACGAAACTAGTAATACCAGTCATATAACTAGACTAATGTCCCACTTGGTTCCAAACCAAAAATTACAATCAAAACTACATATTCCTAGCAAAACCCCAAGGCATATTATAATGTCCACGCATAAAAAAAAAACGTATCACTGCGAAAGAAGAAAAAAACACTACTAGATAGCCTAGATCATACCAGGAAAACATAGATACAAAATTACATCTTTAGAAGGATAATAGAACCCTCCTATCCTTCATTCCATTGGTTGTAGGTGATATGACCCTCGGGCAAGTGTAAAGATTTTTTTGACATTCCATCAGCCACTGCATTTCTTTCTCGATAGATATGAGCAAAAGAAATAGACTTGAAAAAAGGCATTAAGTCATTTATTCTATTTTTCCAGCTCTCTAGATTGGCCACCTGTAATATACCTTTACCATTAAGCCAATTCATAACAGTCAAAGAGTCCCCCATCAAATGTAGATCTTGAATACCGAGGCTTTTGGCTAATATAATGGATGCCCAAGCTCTCATAAGCTCTGCCTTAGAATTAGTACCTGAAATACAGTTTAATGTCCATCGGTATTCAACTAGATTATTAAATTTGATAACTCCTCCTGCTCCACACAGATTTCCATTGTGTTGTGAGGCCCCATCAAACCATGCTACAACCTTGTCTTCAGGGAAGGAGATAAGTTGTATTCTTTTTGAAGAGACTGCAGTATTGAATTGCTTCGTGACCATAGATCCTGTTGCAAGAAAAAGTATTATTTTTGCCGAAGGTGATCTTTCTTCAAAAAGTTTTTTTGCTCCTGTCCTTCCAAATAAACCAGCAAATGAAGGCAACTAGCTCTCTAATCAAATTTTTCTAAAAGACCAGTTTTGAAGGCATTCACGAACATAATTTTCATTCCATCCATTTCCTAAATTTAAGCTCAGTTTAACTTCTTTCCAAATTGAAACTATGAACGGGTAGCTAACAAATAAATGTTGGCTCGACTCTTCATTTGATCTACACAAACAACAAATACCAGGGCCAGACCAACCCCTCCTCTGTAGGTTTTTCCATGTGAGAATCTTATCCTCCAGCAATAGCCATAAGAAAAGCTTAAGTTTTAAAGGATAGCTTCATTTCCATAAATGGATTCTCCATCCTTCAGCCTTCCCCGACCAAAACTTGTTTAAAAGAGTATTGTAAACATTTTTCATTGATATAAGACATGTATTATCATCTCCTATCCAAGAAAGTTCATCAAGATTTTCCTTTAGGAAAATGCCAGCATGCAGAAGAAGGTTTTGTATTTATCCCACTCATAGGCAAGATCCCCCTCCAGTCCCAACTCGATGCTAGTAATCCAATTCTAACCCAACAGGCTAAAATATGATGGTCGACTTGCTTGAAAAAGAAAGAAGATATGTTTTCTGTTAAGTTCATGAATCAGATCCTCCTATAGAATTGAAGCTTCTTTCAATCCACTAATAGTATCCCTTCCAATAATGATTGCTTTCCCTGAACCAAGAGTCCATGCTACCCTATGAAGCATGATTGGCAAAGTGTTTAAGATGTTTTTCCAATATTGGGAGCCAAAGGATGCAAAACTCTCAGTCGACCGCAACCAAGTGCTCACAAGAACATGTGGTAAATATTTCTCTTTGATAACTTGGTGCCAGATTCTCGACTTCATCAAAGCATGCCATAAAGTATTAGTAGCTAAATCTCTATAAAAGATAAAGATGTTACGTAATCCCCATCCTCCAAGTTGTTTATGCTTTTCTATAGTTTGCCAATTACATAGATGGTAGCACTTATTAGATTTATTCCTAGCCCACAGGAAATCATAACTAAGTCTGTGTAACTTAGTTAACATAGTTAAAGAAAGATGGGCAAGTGTCATCCAATAAACCGTTAAACTCTCGAGCACATCTTTGATAAGAATTAGACGACCTCCCAAAGTGAGCCACTTATTACACCAAAGGTTAATCCTCGACTCAAACCTGTCAACTAACCATTTCTAATCCATAGTTTTATAGCTTCCTGGCTTCAGGATATAACCCAAATATTTGAAGCCACAACTAATATCTTTAACAGGATAACCGAGAACATCTAAAATTCTTTGAAGGGATCCAGTGTCAACACCCACATGCAAAACAATGGATTTTTGGTTGTTTATGATCAAACTTGAAGCCCGACAAAAAACTTGAAGTATACTTTATATTTTTTCCCATTCGGCTAAAGAAGCTTTTGTCATAATAAGAATGTCGTCCACAAAAAGTAAATGTAGGATCCTTATCAAACTGGATACTTTAATCCATGTTATCTGACCATCATATTTTCTTTCTTTAATGCCAGACTAAGCCCCTCCATTACCAAGATAAATAGTAAAGGAGATAGCGGGCATCCCTGTCTCAAACCTTTACTACATTTAAAGAAATTTGTTGCCTCTCCATTTATTAAAGTTGAAGAGGTAGTGGAACTTCCACAGGCCATGATCCAATTTTTGGTCTTTAACCCAAATCCACTTTGATGAAGTACAAGTCTTAAAAAATCCCAACTTGTGCAGTCGTAAGCCTTCCTCAAATCAAGTTTCAGTATTAATGCTTGCATCGTTTTAGTTCTAATGTTGTGAAGACATTTATGTGCAGTTCCTATTGCATCTAAGATTTTTCGTCCTCTGAGAAATCCAAGTTTTTCTTATGAAAGTACTTTGGATAGAATTGGTCTTAGTCTTTTTGCTATGATTTTTGAAATTATTTTGTAACAAAGGTTACAGAGAGAGATTGGCATGTAATCATTGAATACTGTAGGTTTATTGACTTTTGGGATCAAAGCCACGAAAGTGGAATTGATCGAAGAAATGACCTCCCCTTTCAATCTCGATTCCTCGACCATGTCCACCAAGTCCTGACCTACGAGCTCAAAAAAACAATAATAAAACTCAATAGTCCAACCGTGAGGTCCAGGGATTTTATCTCTGGTGAAATATTCAATAACTTCAAATACTTCATCCTTTGTTACTTCCTTTTCTAAATCCTGAACCTCCAAAGCATTTACAAAAGTGGGGTATAATCTAATTGATTCCAATCGTTCTTCTCTATATGTCTGACCTGTATCATTGAAAAAAGAACTGAAATGTCTGACTGCTTCATCTTTGATAGCTTGTTGTCCCGAGTGTACTTTTCCTTCCTCATCATTAATTTCCCAGATAAATTTCTTGTTTCTTCTATGGCTAGCATAAAGATGATAAACTTTGTATTTCTATCTCCACTCTTAATCCAAATCGCCCGACGTTTTTGTCGTCGGTTCTCCTCTTCTACCAATAGGAAGCGGTTTCTTTCATATTCAAGTTTGGACAAATTTATAGAATCCTCCATAGTAGAGAGTCCAAAACTTATATTAGTGTAAACTGAATCAATGACTTTCTCAACTTTTAACAGATCATCCTGGTCCTTTTATCTTTTCTCTTTGGCCCATACCTTCACACTTTCCTTTAAAAGCGATAGATTTTTAACCAATTGTCTTTGAGATCCAACTGTATTTAAATGCTGAGGGTCATTCCATACCTGTCTAACAATTTTCACAAAGGAATCATCCTTCAACCACTCCGGATTTAATTTGAAAGGAGAAGCTACTGTCGAAAAACAAGATCTGAATTCCATCAACACAGGAGCATGATCAGATAAATAGGGATCCTCAACCCAAGTTCAAAACTTCTGAACTGATGAAATAAGAGATTCAGCTATTAAGAAATGGTTAAGTCTCTTTGAAATACACACATCACCTAATATTCCATTTCGCCAAGTCACCATTTTTTTCGCCGGAGCTACATCCACGAGACTATTTTTCTAAAAAAGAGTTTTGAAGAAGCCTGCCAATGAGTCCAGTTGCGTTGATATTCCCCATAATTCATCTAAGGAAGTTGTTAAGTTTATATCATCTGCTAGAATTAAATCATTGAGTCTTAGTAAACCAACATTCTCTAACGCTTCCCAGAAAACTTTGTGATCCTGGCAGAGTCCATAAACATTTAGAAAATATAGCCTTCTTTTTTCCAGTCTTGAAATTCCTGACAATAAAATGCCACCAATACATAAATAAGGTACCAAGTCGAACAAGGAAGGGTCCCATGACACCAAAATTCCTCCAGAAGTTCCAACAGCATTGACCGCACAGACACATCGGTCTGGTCTTATCTTATTCATGAAGGATCTGGCTTTTTCCACTGACACTAGTGTCTCTTGTAGAAAAATGATATCTGGAGAAGTTTTACACAGTAATCTACGGAAGGAGGCAATTTTTAGGGTCCCTCCAACCCCTCTTATATTTGTGGAAAGAAGAATCATGGTTTAACCCTGACTTGGGCCTTTATGCCTTTAAACGCCCTTTGTTTAAAAGAAGAAGCAGGGGTATCCAAAGTGTTTATACCGGCCCCTGCCAATCACCAACCACTTCTCGTTTTAAGAGGAGAAATCTCGAAGCCCAAACCTCGTGACCACGTAGGGTATAAGCAGGGGGAAGTGATAGTTGGCTTACGAGACTCCGAATAACCTATCTCTGTCGATCTATCCACAGGAATATTCCCCCTATAAGTCATTAACGGAATGGGATTCGTGGACTTTGCTAATGGGGAAATCAAATAAGACAGAATGCTATCCAAAACCAAATCACTTGTTGGCGACTCACTATAGCCCGGGATAAAATGAAAATCATTTCCTTGTGTCGAAGGTTCGGGTAGACTAGCAGGATCCTTAACTACCAGAAAATCATTCAAATCATCACTGTGTACCGGAGGAAGAGGTAAACTAGCAGAGGCCGAGGCTATAGGAAAATCCTCCAATGGGGGTTTTTTTTCCCAACCCACCCAAAACACGATCAATAACAACTAACACAAGCGACTTATCTCTAACAAAATCCTTCTCGAAAGATGAAACAGGGGCAAGATCCTTTTTTAAAATTTCTCTCTCCCATAAAGATAAAGAGTTAAAAATACTTGGACAAACGATTTTTGACTTACCAACAAAGGATATGTCCTTATCCTCAGAATTGACCTCCAAGCTAAGTGTCGGAGACTCCGCTGCATCATAATCATCCACGACCCTAGAAACTGTGTCACCAAAATCTTCATCCGATGTGCCATTTTCCTCGTGTGGAAAGTCTCGTCAGTAATGTCTAAAAACCCTGGAAAAACTGGAATATTTTTGGATCCCCTACTATAAACCAAAGCTAAAACTCCTCCCCAAATTTAGTCTGACCCCACCAACCTTATCCATCAAAAAGATTAAAAAAAACAAGAAGAAACAAAGAGTTTTCTCAGGAACAAGAGAATCCAAGAAAGTCATTCCTAACAAACATAAACCTCGCCCATCTTGTAGTCTTCACCGAGTAAACCTGCATCAAAACCAGAGTTTAGGATTCAAAAAAAACTTCCTGCCGAAAATGCTCCCATTGTTGTTTCGTCTCTTACAAATACTCAAACTTAATTTGCAAATGAAAATCCATCACACCTAAAGTTATACCATTACTATATACATTTTTTTTTACAACCATGTGAAAGATGAACAAAAGTTAAAGTTATTTCCTTATAACTTAAGGGTTCAAGTGGGAAATGGAAATGGTATATGAGACTAAAAGGAGAATCATTGAAATCTTAAAAAGAAATGAAATAGCCATTCCTAAAAACCATATATCTAATTTTTCAAAATAAATTATTATGAGGAAAAGAATGATATTTAAGAAAAATATATTGAAAATTTCAAAAATGTCTTTTCTAAATGC
>JASDQU010104073.1:101451-129420 GCA_032191745.1 Picea mariana
TGTCTTCTCCCTTCTTCCTCAAACTATCTGATTGAACGTATCACACTGCCTCATGTAAGACACTTCTTCTTTCATACATCTCTACCCTAGCACTTCCCTGCCCCTCTAGATCCATCTTTCTATGTTCTCTCTACTCCATCTACCCTTGCTTATTCCCTTAACCCTCCATCACGAGCGTTTTATGCTACCATTATATTTGGTGTCGTTTGCATCAACCCTTTCTCCACAAACAACATATTAATCCACAAGGGTATTAATTCCAACAACCTTACCACTAGTCCCTCCTTGAATTCCTTCTCATTTGTGTTGAAAGAAGTGTTATATTCTATAGAAAACTCAATCAAGTAGCCCTCCTTGACCCACTCAAACTAGAAATCAATTGCAAGCATCCACTTGTTATCCATTCTCTTAAGTCTTTCAACTATTTCTTGGTCCCAAAAGATAGGTTCTTGAGAGTGGCATAGGGTATTGATTTCTACTTGCCTCTTTATCCACTCTCGCAATAAACTGTAAATTCAACAAAGACAAATTCATGATTGTCAGAATAGATATACTTGTCCTTGCAAAAATTTGGGTCAATGTGAAAATTATGTGTTTCTCTCTACTCGGTCTCCTTTTTAGTGATCCAATCTTGTATCTCCTTCAGTGAAGCTTTACATGACATAACCACGTTTACTTCTACAATAATTTGTTATGTCCCAACAAGAGAACCAATTAGCAATATTTTTAGACACTAAGTTCAATACATATGCTAACAATAAGAATCTAGGCTAACAATAAGAATCCATCAACATCACCATTTTTAATACTCTATAAAGAATAAGGTCTAATCTAATATGCTAATAAATATTACATAAATATAATTAAATGATTGGAGAAAATTGAACATCCTACTTAACACATGCATCACATAAGTTGTACATTAATAAGATGTAAAAAAAACTCTAGAAGACGAACCACACAACAATGTTTTAATTTCCATTCCATCTAATTAATCTAAACATTCTTCTTAAAGTTTCTCTTTAGTGTCTCAAAGCTCCTCCTTAGTGCATAAGGAAAAAGTATAGAGGACAATTGTATATACGAGTTTTCTTTTCCTTCGATCATTCAAAACCTAAAAAAATTGTTTGGAAATAAATACTTTTCATTTTTAGATAGAGAAGATACACTCAAATTCAAATCATGCCCCAAGCATTAAATACTTTATGAATGAATTGTTTTTCTACCTATAATTATGAAGACCATTAACGATTTCTTTCCATGTTAAACATAACAACTTTCCTTTTACATATCTTTTGTGGTGGACTTTTTCCTATCTAAAGACCTTTTTTTTCTACAAATTGGTCTCTTTTTTTATGACTCAATCTAATAAACAAAGGTTTTATTTTGAGTAATTGAATTTTTAATTGTTTAAATTATAAAATTATTTATTAAATATAATTTAGGTGATTGAGAGAATAAATGTTATCCTCTCTACTGACATTCAAATCCCACATTAACATATTAATTTTTCAAGAGCTTGAAAAAATACCAACAAATTCATTTTCACTTTGAAACTTGAAGATTTTAATATATTTTAAAAGAAAAAAAAATTAAACTACAAAATTAAGTTTTAAAATTTACACATTAAACGTAAGTATAATGGATAATTGATGGTTATGAGGAGGGAGTGGTGCAAATTGAATATCATACGACTTTACATTAAAGAAATGACCCTCATATTTTTGAAACCTTCGCAAGTAAACGTGGAGGTAATAAAAATTTAAAGTCTGATTTTTGGTTTCGTGTGTTTAGACCACGACCTAGTGAGAGTTAGGATTCACGAGAGGGTTTAAATATTGTTTTTTAATTAGTTATTTATATAATTCGTTAAATTACACGATTTTATGATATAAATAATTGTTTTCAAATAGTTTTTTATTTATTTTTTGTATTTTTTTAGGTAGACAAATTAGAGTTATTGATTTATTTTATTTATTTTTGTATTTTTTTAGGTAGAAAAATTAGAGTTATTGATTTATATGGTTGATTTTAGGTGTAGATTTCATTTTAGTGATTTGTGATCTAAGTAAATCTAAAACTTGTTTTAGGCTTTAAATGATTATTTTGGGGATTATTTTTTTCAAAAAAAGTTCCTCAATATCTTGATGTTGTTTTATATATTGAGAGTTTTTTAACAACGAGAAAATTACCTCAATTGAAGTTTGTATAAGGAAGTTATGTCTCCCGCAAGTTGACCTATCTTATTGACCATCATAATACCAAGTGGATGGCACGTCAACTTCCATTACTCATACATGTGTAACTAGTCATGTTTAGACTTTCAAGAAGATTCTAGAGGGTTCAAAACCCTAACCATGATCGAGAGTTGAGGCATGCAAAAATCCTAACCCTAAACAACGATTAGGGCATCTTAAATATTGGGTTGCTAAGACATAAAGGGGTTTCATTCTTATTGTATTGTTTATTGTTCCATAGTCGAGTAAAACATCTAGGAGTGGGATATTGAAACATAATAGAGAAAATAGAAGATCTTGTAATAGTCATTTAGGCCACAATGTCCATGGTAACTCCATAATGTATGCACTTTCCTTATATTTTGATTTTATAATTGAGAAGAAAAAACAAGATATAGGCCTCAACTTCTAATTAGGTTTTTCCTTTATTGGTTTTTCCCAAACCTACATATTATATTCATCATATGAATACTATGTTTTTCATATTAACTCTCCTCCACACCCCACCCGATGTGTTATTTGCTTAACTTATTTCATTTTAGTTCTAATGTATTTCGATATCTTATGTGCTAAATTAATAATATTAAATATAAATATAAATTAAAACATTGTATAATAAAAAGTTTAAAACAAGTTTTGATAAACTATTTTGTAAAATGTTTACGCAATTTACCAATCAAAAATTTGTAAAATTAGTTATATCTTTTTTATATACACAAATAATTTTGAAGTTATAATTCTCTCTTTGCTCTCGAATCATTATGGTCTTGTAATATCTTTACCATTCATGAATGGGTAGTTGGTTTGCCCGCTTCGTTGGTTTAAGTGACATTTGTTACGTTGTACAAATTCTTTCTTTTGGTTCTTCTTTAACTTTAGGTTTCCGTACTTTTGTCGAAAACTGTCTAACGTCTTACACCCTCGATACTTCGTCGAAAACTAACTACTCCTTTCACCCAACGTGGTTCGAGGCATATTCACATGAAATTTGTCTCAATTTTCCATATTTGTCTTTTGTGTATTTGTCCTCTTCTCCTTGTTGAATTTTCGTCTCTTTCATGGTGTTAGTATCTACGTTTAATTTCATTTATTTTTCATTTAAAATTAAGATTTTTTTTCTCTGTTGAATTTTCGTGTCTTTCATGGTGTTAGTGTCTAGGTGTAATTTCATTTATTTTTCATTTAAAATTAAGATTTTCTTTATGTCAATTAAAAAACGATTTAGGTTTTACTTTAGGATTAAAATATCATTTCAATCTAAATAGTATATACAAGAAAGTTAATGTTCTTTGTGGTCATCGCTACGACTACATTTAAAGGAATCATGTGTTTTCTAGTAGCATATAGACTTAGTCTATATATGAAATCAGATACTATCTACATTTGCAATTTAACATCTTTCTCATGAAATATGTCAAAGAAACTTTTATGCTATTGTTTTGCTAAATTTCCCTTTTATTATTAAAAAAAAAAAATACTCCAATGTAAATTACAATTTTCAAGTTTTAAAGAATCACATATTTTCATCATAAATTTGATAATTGCATTTTTCAATGTTTAGCATACAATATGTTTTTTTTGAATTTTAAATATGGATTTTAATAATGTCAATTTAAAAAATAATTAATTAGAGGAGAAATTTCAAGAGATCTCTTCTTCCTCATAATATGTGGATGTATGACAATTCAATCGTAAATGACAATAATTGTTGATTATCTCTTGAGACTCAATCAAATTTGAACCTATAATCTATAGCTTCCTCGTCTACAATATGCCTTAACCTAATGGTTCAACCGATTGTCATAACTCTTAAAATTAATAACTCAAAAATTTTATATATACCCACTAATTTCAAGTAATAAAAAAATCATGATTAAAGTAGAAAACTATCTTACATGGAGGAATATTTTGTAATCTTATCAATAAAATAACAAAAGCAAAAGTATAGAACTTATTTAACTTAATTATTTTTCTATAAAATGTTATATGTGTGTGCACGCACACACATGAACTCTCTATATATAAAACTTATATTGATTTAAATTGCAATTTATTTTTTATATGTTTAAGTTCAAAATCATGATCTGTCTAGATAAAACCTTCTCTATATTTCATATCTAGTAATATTTCTTTTTCTATGGATTAGTAAATGACTTTGAATATTTATAAGAGGTTAAAGCAAGTCCAGTCAAGGTAGTATTAGAAAGGTTAAACCTATTCAAAAAGTGCAAAGCAAGTCAAGGTAGTATTAGAAAGAGATCACAAGAGTTTTTAAACTACGAAGAGATCACAAGAGTTTTTAAACCTAGTTAAAAAGTGCAAATATAAATCTAGTCAAAAAGTGCAAATATGGAGGTAAATTGAAATAATCTTAGTATTAGATAAACAAATATATCCATTAACATTTTAAGTCAAAAATATGATGAAGCTTGTAATGTCATTAGTGTGCAATTGAGTAAGTCAAAAATATGATGAAGCTTGTAATGTCATTAGTGTGCAATTGAGTAAATAGTAGAGGCCGATATCCACATCCTAAAGACATAACTATGCTTAAGGATTAATCATGCTTATAGATTAATTATATCAAGAATAATTCTCAAGTCAAAGAAGAGAAAACTTACACACCTAAACATAGCAATAATGTGAAATTGAGTAGAATTTACACACTTAAACATAGCAATAGTGTGAAATTGAGTAAATAGTAAAAGCCAATGTCCACATCCTAAAAACTTAACTATGATTAAGAATTAACCATGTTTATAAACTGATTGCATCAAGAATAATTCCCAAGCCAAAGAGGAGAGAACTCACACACCTAAACATAGCAAGGAGTCATAAGATATAATGGAAGCCTCAATCCTCTTAGGAAAGGCCATGTGGGTATCTCTCATATAAAATAGTTAAAAGTTAAGGAAAATAATTCTTACCTTTTATAATATTTAATTGTTGGACAATAACAAGAGTGTAAGACTTCGATATCACCCAAACCCATGGCTAGACACATAAGTATCAACTTATAACATAGTATGAAGCAACATGAATCCAAAGAGAATAAGAACTACACTAAGAGACATTATCAAGATGACATTTAGAGGCAAGGATGTGTAAATATAATAGACATAGTGACAACCCCATTATGCCCCACCATTAATATAAGTAGGCCCCACGATTAAGATACTAGGGAATGTAGAAAGGTGCAAGGACTATAGAATCTAACCTTAAGGTAGGCAACCCTCATTTTTTTTTTAAGGTGCATGGAGTTTAATAAGATCCTTCACCTTGGAAACAATCTGGTGAAAAATGTGATAAAAACCATTACCAGAAAATTAATGATCCATTACCATTGGATATTATTATTAATGATTTATTGAAATTTTTATGGAATATTAAAATCACTACGATTATTAATTAAAAGTTTTATCATTATAATTTATATTTAAACTTTCTTAACTTAAACCATTAATAACTTAAATGTAAAAATTAACTTATATAGATCAAATAGATTAATAATTAAAACAAATTAATTAAATAAAACGTAAAATTTGAAATGAATTTATAAACCTTTTGAATAATAATTTATATTATTTAATGAAGGTAAAAAAAAAATGCATTAAATACAAATTATTGACTTATAAACTTGTGTGTGATTCAAGCGGCCTTAGTCATGGAACATCTAATATCGTTAATTGGACCAACTTTATTTTCTTATGGGAAAATGTATGCCTGCATTGATGTTTTGCTTCTTTGATTTCATTGTTCAACATTTTCATTTCATAGAGTTGAAATGGCTTTTTTAATATTATAGTATGTATTTGTATATTTAATTTTAGTTAAATATTTTTAATATTTGTATTTGTATGAAGTAGATTAGATTTTATAAATTTATTTTTTAATAATTTTGTTTATTTCTTAATTGTGATAATGAAATAACTAAAATAAAATTATTTAAAATAATTTTATTTTTATTTTGAAAAGTAAAAGGTTGAAAAAAACATTGATTAAATTATGGATTCTCAAATTGGTATAATGAGTGAGGTTTTGGAGGATTTCAAGTGAAGAATTTAAACATGTAAATTGTTGGAATTGATGGTTCTTAGTGTAACTTCACTTCGTCGAAATGTGTGTTTGACCATGAAGAGGGAACCAAACATTAAGGGAGCCAATCGAGGAATGGACTTGATTGACCATTGACTAGGCATATGGAGCTAACTATGTCTACTTGATCATTTTAGATCCACATTTTCTGAACAATTATGGGTTGTATGGTTTCATACCTTGAGGGTTTGGTCACCTACCCAAACCTATATATAGACAATATCATCATCCACTCATGGAGCTTAGTTCATTGTGCTTAAGTGTTAATGATGTCTATTGACACCACTATTACTCTTGAAATCCGTGTTTTCACTTATGTTGGTTTCCATCAATTCTAACATAATTTTAATCATTATTTAGTATTGTTGTAAAGAGTGTGAATCTCCCAACTTTTATATGACGTGAGGAGCTTAAAAATGTAAAATTCAATAATATTAAGAATCTGCAAATGCAAAAATTAAAACTATCAAAAGCCTTAAAAAAATGTTTTCTAACTACTTTTTCCCTATGTGGAAAGTTTGTCTTTCCCATTATAATAATACTAAAATTAATATAACCATCTTAAAACATTCAAATCAAAATCTTTCCACTCAGAAATTATAAGTAAGGGTATATTTATTCCATCAAAATAATTTGGTAATTACACCTAACCCAAATAGAAATTATAAGTAAGGGTATATTTATTCCATCAAAATAACTTGGGAATTACACCTAACTCAAATCACCCACACAAGCACAATTGGCTTATAATGGACAAATATGTGAGTCGTCATCGTTAAAATCACCCACACAAGCACAAGTGGCTTATAATGGACAAATATGTCAGTCATCATCGTTAAAAATTGAACTTTGATCGAAGAATTAACAAAACCCCATTTTTATGATTGAAAAAAACAAATAAATGTAAAAATATCAAAAAATTTAAAATATAAAAATCAAAACTCTAACGTGCAAAATCTAAAAATTCAACATTGAAATATGAAAATCAAAATACTTACATGCAAAATCTGAAAATTCAACAAGTTATCCCTTCGGAAAATCAAAATACTTACATGCAAAATCTAAAAATTCAACAAGTTATCCCTTCTTCGGAAAATCAAAATACTTACATGCAAAATCTGAAAATTCAACAAGTTATCCCTTCTTCGGAACAAGGAAAAATACATATTTAACCTAACCTAACCTTATCCAAGGGATGGTTAAATAAAAAAATGGTGAACACAATGACAAACTCGAGGGAAATCGACATTAGATGGAATGACTTTTTTTTTTAACGTTGTCTTTTTTTTTCCCAGAGAAAATTGCACATTATATTTATGATAATATAATCCTTTTACAATGTCTGTCTCATCATGAAACAAGTAATACCAGTCATATAACTAGACTATTGTCCCACTTGGTTCCAAACCAAAAATTACAAGCAAAACTACATATTCTTAGCAAAACCCCAAGGCATATTATAATGTCCATGCATATAAAAAAANTCACTGCGAAAGTAGGAAAAAAACGCTACTAGATAGCCTAGATCATACCAGGAAAACATAGATACAAAATTACATCTTTAGAAGGATAATAGAACCCTCCTATCCTTCATTCCATTAGTTGTAGGTGATATGACCCCCTGGCGAGTGTAAAGCTTTTTTTGACAGTCCATCAGCCACTGCATTTCTTTCTCGATAGATATGAGCAAAAGAAATAGACTTGAAAAAAGGCATTAAGTCATTTATTCTATTTTTCCATCTCTCCAAATTGGCCACCTGAAATATACCTTTACCATTAAGCCAATTTATAACAATCAAAGAGTCCCCCATCAAATGCAGATCTTGAATACCAAGGCTTTTGGCTAATATAATGGATGCCCAAGCTCCCATAAGCTCCGCCTTAGATTGGTACCTGAAATACAGTTTAATGTCCATCGGTATTCAACTAGATTATTAAATTTGATAACTCCTCCTGCTTCACACAGATTTCCATTATGTTGTGAGGCCCCATCAAACCATGGTAGAACCTTGTCTTCAGGGAAGGAGATAGGTTGTAGTCTTTTTGAAGAGACCGCAGTATTGAATTGCTTCGTGACCATAAATCCTGTTGCAAGAAAAAGTATTCTTTTTGTCAAAGGTGATCTTTCTTCAAAAAGTTTTTTGTTCCTGTCCTTCCAAATAAACCAGCAAATGAAGGCAACTAGCTCTCTAATCAAATTTTTCTGAAAAGACTAGTTTTGAAAGCATTCACAAACATAATCTCCAATCCATCCATTTCCTAAATTTAAGCTCAGTTTAACTTCTTTCCAAATTGAAACTGTGAACGGGCAGCTAACAAATAAATGTTGGCTCGGCTCTTCATTTGATCTACATAAACAACAAATACCAGGGCCAGACCAACCCCTCCTCTGTAGGTTTTTCCATGTGAGAATCTTATCCTCCAGCAATAGCCATAAGAAAAGTTTAAGTTTTAAAGGATAGATCCATTTCCATAAATGGATTTTCCATCCTTCAGCCTTCCTCGACCAAAACTTGTTTGAAAGAGTATTGTAAACATTTTTCACTGATATAAGACCTGTATTATCATCTCCTATCCAAGAAAGTTCATTAGGATTTTCCTTTAGGACAATGTCATCATGTAGAAGAAGGTTTTTGTATTTATCCCACTCATAGCCAAGATCCCCCTCCATTCCCAACTCGGTGCTAGTAATCCAATTTTGACCCAACAGGCTAAAATATGATGGTCGACTTGCTTGAAAAAGAAAGAAGATATGTTTTTTGTTAAGTTCGTGAATTAGATCCTCCGATAGAATTGAATCTTCTTTCAATCCACTAATAGTATCCCTTCCAATAATGATTGCTTTCCCCGAACCAGGAGTCAATGCTACCTTATGAAGGATGATTGGCAAAGTGTTTAGGATGTTTTTCCAATATTGGGAGCCAAAGGATGCAAAACTCTCAGCCGACCGCAACCAAGTGCTCACAGGAACATGTGGTAAATATTTCTCTTTGATAACCCAGTGTTAGATTCTCGGCTTCATCAAAACATGCCATAAAGTATTAGTAGCTAAAGCTCTATAAAAGATAAAGATGTTACATAATCCCCATCCTCCAATTTGTTTAGGCTTTGCTATAGATTGCCAATTACATAGATGGTAGCACTTATTAGATTTATTCCAAGCCCACAGGAAATCATAACTAAGTCTCTGTAACTTAGTTAACATAGTTAAAGAAATATGGGCGAGTGTCATCCAATAAACCATTAAACTCTCGAGCACAGCTTTGATAAGAACTAGACGACCTCCCAAAGTGAGCCACTTATTACACCAAAGGTTGATTCTCGACTCAAACCTGTCAACTAACCATTGCTAATCCATAGTTTTATAGCTTCTTGGCTTCAGCATATAACCCAAATATTTGAAGCCACAACTAATATCTTTAACAAGATAACCGAGAACATCTACAATTCTCTGAAGGGATCCAGTGTCAACACTTGCATGAAAAACAATGGATTTTTGGTTGTTTATGATCAAACCTGAAGCCCAAAAAAAATAATTGAAGTATACTTTATATTTTTTCCCATTCAGCTAAAGAAGCTTTTTTCATAATAAGAATGACGTCCAAAAAAAGTAAATGTAGGATCCTTATCAAACTGGATACTTTAATCCATGTTATCTGACCATCAGATTTGCTTTCTTTAATGCCAGACTAAGCCCCTCCATTACCAAGATAAATAGTAAAGGAGATAGCGGGCATCCCTGTCTCAAACCTTTACTACATTTAAAGAAATTTGTTACCTATCCATTTATTAAAGTAGCAAAGGTAGTGGAACTTACATAGGCCATGATCCAATTTGTGGTCTTTAACCCAAATCCACTTTGATGAAGTACAAGTCTTAAAAAATCCCAACTTGTGCAATCGTAAGCCTTCCTCAAATCAAGTTTCAGTATTAATGCTTGCATCTTTTTAGTTCTAATGTTGTGAAGACATTCGTGTGAAGTTCCTATTGCATCCAAGATTTTTCTTCCTTTGAGAAATCCAAGTTTTTCTTCTGAAAGTACTCTGGATAGAATTGGTCTTAGTCTTTTTGTTATGATTTTTGAAATTATTTTGTAACAAAGGTTATAGAGAGAGATTGGCCTGTAATCATTGAATACTGTAGGTTTATTTACTTTTGGGATCAAAGCCATGAAAGTGGAATTGATTGAAGAAATGACCTCCCCTTTCAATCTCGATTCCTCGACCATGTCCACCAAGTCCCGACCTACGAGCTCAAAAAAACAATGATAAAACTCAACAGTCCAACTGTCAGGTCCAGGGCTTTTATCTCTGGCGAAACCTTTAATAACTTCAAATACTTCATCCTTTGTTACTTCCTTTTCTAAATCTTGAACCTCCAAAGCATTTACAAAAGTGGGGTATAATCTAATTGATTCCAATCGTTCTTCCATGCATGTTTGACCTATATCATTGAAAAAAGAACTGAAATGTCTGACTACTTCATATTTGATAGCTTGTTGTCCCGAGTGTACTTTTCCTTCCTCATCATTAGTCTTATATATGAAATCAGATACTATCTACATTTGCAATTTAACATCTTTCTCATGAAATACGTCAAAGAAACTTTTATGCTATTGTTTTGCTAAATTTCCTTTTTATTATTAAAAAAAAAACTCCAATGTAAATTACAATTTTCAAGTTTTAAAGAATCACATATTTTCATAAATTTGATAATTGCATTTTTCAATGTTTAGCATACAATATGTTTTTATGAATTTTAAATATGGATTTTAATAATGTCAATTTAAAAAATAATTAATTAGAGGGGAAATTTCAAGAGATCTCTTCTTCCTCATAATATGTGGATGTATGGCAATTCAATCGTCAATGACAATAATTGTTGATTATCTCTTGAGACTCAATCAAATTTGAACCTATAATCTATAGCTTTCTCGTCTACAATATGCCTTGACCTAATGGTTCAACCGATTATCATAACTCTTAAAATTAACCACTCAAAATTTTTATATATACCTATTAATTTCAAGTAATAAGAAAATCATGATTAAAGTAGAAAACTATCTTACATAGAAGAATATTTTTTAATCTTATCAATAAAATAAAAAAGGCAAAAGTATAAAACTTATTTAACTTAATTATTTATCTAAAAAAATGTTATATTTTTCTATATATATAGATAGATAGATATGAGCTCTCCATATATAAAACTTATATTGATTTAAATTGCAATTTATTTTTTATATATTTAAGTTCAAAATCGTGATCTGTCTAGATAAAACCTTCTCTATATTTCATAGCTAGTAATATTTCTTTTTCTATGGATTAGTAAATGACTTTGAATATTTACAAGAGGTTAAAGCAAGTCAGGTAGTCTAGATCACAAGAGTTTTTAAATCTATTCAAAAAGTGCAAAGCAAGTCAAGCTAGTATTAGGAAGAGATTACAAGAATTTTTAAACCTAGTTAAAAAGTGCAAATATAAACCTAATTAAAAAGTGTAAATATAAACTGAGTCAAAAAGTGCAAATATGAAGGTAAATTGAAATAATCTTGGTATTAGATAAACAAATATATCCATTAACATTTTCAGTCAAAAATATAATGAAGCTTGTAATGTCATTAGTGTGCAATTGAGTAAATAGTAGAGGCCAATGTCCACATCCTAAAGACATAACTATGCTTAAGGATTAATCATACTTATAGATTAATTACATCAAGAATAATTCCCAAGCCAAAGAGGAGATAACTTACACAACTAAACATAGCAATAATGTGAAATTGAGTAGAACTTACACACCTAAACATAGCAATAGTATGAAATTGAATAAATAATAGAGGCCAATGTCCACATCCTAAAAACTTAACTATACTTAAAAATTAACCATGTTTATAGACTGATTGCATCAAGAATAATTCCCAAGCCAAAGAGGAGAGAACTCACACACCTAAACATAGCAAGGAGTCATAAGATACAATGGGAGCCTCAATCCTCTTAGGAAAGGCCATGTGGTTATCTCTCATATAAAATAGTTAAAGGTTAAGGAAAATAATTCTTACCTTTTGTAATATTTAATTGTTGGACAATGACAAGAGTGTAAGACTTCGATATCAACCCAAACCCATGGTTAGACACATAAGTATCAACCTATAACATAGTATGAAGCATCATGAATCCAAAGAGAATAAGAACTACACTAAGAGACATTATCAAGATGACATTTAGAGGTAAGGATGTGTAAATCTAATAGACATAGTGACAACCCCATTATGCCCCACCATTAATATACGTAGGCCCCATGATTAAGATACTAGAAAATGTAGAAAGGTGCAAGCACTATAGAATCTAACCTTAAGGTAGGCAACCCTCCTAATCATAATTTTTTTTTTAAGGTGCATGAAGCTTAATAGGATCCTTCGCCTTGGAAACATTCGTGAAAAATGTGATAAAAAACATTACCAAAATCTCAATCTCAATTTATGAAATAAGAATTAATCTACTTATCAAAAAATTAATGATCCATTATCATTGGATATTATAATTAATGATTTATTGAAATTTTTATGGAATATTAAGATCACTACGATTATTAATTAAAAGTTTTATCATTATAATTTATATTTAAACTTTCTTAATTTAAACTTATATAAATCAAATAGATTAATAATTAAAACAAATTAATTAAATTTTAATAAAACATAAAATTGAAAATGAATTTATAAACCTTTTGAATAATAATTTATATTATTTAATGAAGGTAAAAAAGAACATGCATTAAATACAAATTATTGACTTATAAACTTGTGTGTGATTCAAGCGGCCTTAGTCATGGAACATCTAATATCGTTAATTGGACCAACTTTATTTTCTTATGGGAAAATGTATGCCTTCATTGATGTTTTGCTTCTTTGATTTCATTGTTCAACATTTTCATTCCATAGAGTTGAAATGGTTTTTTAAATATTTTAGTATGTATTTGTATATTTAATTTTAGTTAAATATTTCTAATATTTGTATTTGTATGAAGTAGATTAGATTTTATAAATTTATTTTTTAATAATTTTGTTTATTTTTAAATTGTGATAATAAAATAATTAAAATAAAATTATTTAAAATAATTTTTATTTTTATTTTGAAAAGTAAAAGGTTGAAAAAAACATTGATTAAATTATTGATTCTCAAATTGGTATAATGAGTGAGGTTTTGGAGGATTTCAAGTGAAGAATTTAAACATGTAAATTGTTAGAATTGATGGTTCTCAATGTAACTTCACTTCGTCGAAATGTGTATTCGACCATGAAGAAGGAAGCAAACATTAAGGGGGCCAATCGAGGAATGGACTTGATTAACCATTGACTAGGCACATGGAACTAACTATGTCTACTTGATCATTTTAGATCCACATTTTCTGAACAATTATGGGTTGTGTGGTTTCATACCTTGAGGGTTTGGTCACCTACCCAAACTTATATATAGACAATATCATCATCTACTCAGGGAGCTTAGTTCATTGAGCTTAAGTGTTAACGATGTCTATTGACACCACTATTACTCTTGAAATCCGTGTTTTCACTTATGTTGATTTCCATCAATTCTAACATAATTTTAATCATTATTTAGTATTGTTGTAAAGAGTGTGAGTCTCCCAACTTTTATATGACATGAGGAGCTTTAAAAATGTAAAATTCAATAATATTAAGAATCTGCAAATGCAAAAGTTAAAACTATCAAAAGCCTTAAAAAAATGTTTTCTAACTACTTTTTCCCTATGTGGAAAGTTTGTCTTTCCCATTATAATAATGCTAAAATCAATATAACCATCTTAAAACATTCAAATCAAAATCTTTCCACTAAGAAATTATAAGTAAGGGTATATTTGTTCCATCAAAATAATTTGGGAATTATACCTAACCCAAATAGAAATTATAAGTAAGGGTATATTTATTCCATCAAAATAATTTGGGAATTACACCTAAACCCAAATAGAAATTATAAGTAAGGGTATATTTATTCCATCAAAATAATTTGGGAATTACACCTAACCCAAATCACCCACACAAGCACAAGTGGCTTATAATGGAAAAATATGTGAGTCATCATCGTTAAAATCACCCACACAAGCACAAGTGGCTTATAATGGACAAATATGTCAGTCATCATCCTTAAAACTTGAACTTTGATCGAAGAATGAACAAAACTCCATTTTTATGATGGGAAAACCTCCATTGAAAAAAACAAATAAATGTAAAAATATCAAAAACTTTAAAATACAAAAATATAAAAATCAAAACTCTAACGTGCAAAATCTAAAAATTCAACATTGAAATATGAAAATCAAAATACTTACATGCAAAATATGAAAATTCAACAAGTTATCCCTTCTTCGGAAAATCAAAATACTTACATGCAAAATATGAAAATTCAACAAGTTATCCCTTCTTCGGAAAATCAAAATACTTACATGCAAAATCCGAAGCCCGACAAAAAACTTGAAGTATACTTTATATTTTTTCCCATTCGGCTAAAGAAGTTTTTGTCATAATAAGAGTGTCGTCCACAAAAAGTAAATGTAGGATCCTTATCAAACTGGATACTTTAATCCCTGTTATCTGACCATCAGATTTTCTTTCTTTAATGCCAGACTAAGCCCCTCCATTACCAAGATAAATAGTAAAGGAGATAGCAGGCATCCCTATCTCAAACCTTTACTACATTTAAAGAAATTTGTTTCCTCTCCATTTATTAAAGTAGCAGAGGTAGTGGTACAGACCATGATCCAATTTGTGGTCTTTAACCCAAATCCACTTTGATGAAGTACAAGTCTTAAAAAATCCCAACTTGTGCAGTCGTAAGCCTTCCTCAAATCAAGTTTCAGTATTAATGCTTTCATCTTTTTAGTTCTAATGTTGTGAATACATTTTTGTGCAGTTTCTATTGCATCCGAGATTTTTCATCCTTTGAGAAATCCAAGTTTTTCTTCTGAAAGTACTCTGGATAGAATTGGTCTTAGTCTTTTTGCTATGATTTTTGAAATTCTTTTGTAACAAAGGTTACAGAGAGAGATTGGCATGTAATCATTGAATACTGTAGGTTTATTGACTTTGGGGATCAAAGCCACGAAAGTGGAATTGATTTAAGAAATGGCCTCCCCTTTCAATCTCAATTCCTCGACCATGTCCACCAAGTCCCGACCTACAAGCTCAAAAAAACAATAATAAAACTCAACAGTCCAACCGTGAGGTCCAGGGCTTTTATCTTTGGTGAAACCTTCAATAAATTCAAATACTTCATCCTTTGTTACTTCCTTTTCTAAATCCTGAACCTCCAAAGCATTTACAAAAGTGGGGTATAATCTAATTGATTCCAATCGTTCTTCCATGTATGTCTGACCTGTATCATTGAAAAAAGAACTGAAATGTCTGACTGCTTCATCTTTGATAGCTTGTTGTCCCGAGTGTTCTTTTCCTTCCTCATCATTAATTTCCCAGATAAATTTCTTGTTTCTTCTATGGCTAGCATAAAGATGAAAAAACTTTGTATTTTATCTCCACTCTTAATCCAAATCGCCCGACTTTTTTGTCGCTGGTTCTCCTCTTCTGCCAATAGGAAGTGGTTTCTTTCATATTCAAGTTTGGACAAATTTATAGAATCCTCCATAGTAGAGAGTCTAAAATTTATATTAGTGTAAACTGAATCAATGACTTTCTCAACTTTTAACAGATCATCCTGGTCCTTTTATCTTTTCTCTTTGGCCCATACCTTCACACTTTCCTTTAAAAGCGATAGATTTTTAACCAATCGTCTTTGAGATCCAACTGTATTTAAATGCCGAGGGTCATTCCATACCTGTCTAACAATTTTCACAAAGGAATCATCCTTCAACCACTCCTGATTTAATTTGAAAGGAGAAGCTACTGTTGAAAAACAAGATCTGAATTCCATCAAGATAGGAGCATGATCAGATAAATAGGGATCCTCAACCCAAGTTCGAAACTTCTAAACTGATGAAATAAGAGATTCAGCTATTAAGAAATGGTCAAGTCTCTTTGAAATACACGCATCACCTAATATTCCATTTCGCCAAGTCACCACTTTTTTCACCGGAGCTACATCCACAAGACCGTTTTTCTGAAAAAGAGTTTTGAAGAAGCCTGCCAATGAGTCCAGCTGCGCTGATATTCCCCATAATTCATCTAAGGAAGTTGTTAAGTTTAGATCATCTGCTAGAATTAAATCATTGATTCTTAGTAAACCAACATCCTCTAACGCTTCCCAAAAAACTTTGTGATCGTGGAAGGGTCCATAAACATTTCGAAAAGATAGCCTTCTTTTGTCCAGTATTGAAATTCCTGACAATAAAATGCTACCAATACATAAATAAGGTACCAAGTCGAACAAGGAAGGGTCCCATGACACCAAAATTCCTCCAGAAGTTCCAACAACATTGACCGCACAGACACACCAGTCTGGTCTTATCTTATTCATGAAGGATCTGGATTTTTCCACTGACACCAGTGTCTCTTGTAGAAAAATGATATTTGGAGAAGTTTTACACAGTAATCTACAGAAGGAGGCAATTTTTAGGGTCCCTCCAACCCCTCTTATATTTGTGGAAAGCAGAATCATGGTTTAACCCTGACTTGGGCCTTTATGCCTTTAAATGCCCTTTTTTTAGAAGAAGAAGCAGGGGTATCCAAAGTGTTTATACCAGCCCCCGCCAATCACCGACCACTTCTCATTTTAAGAGGAGAAAGATCGAAGCCCAAACCTCGTGACCACGTAGGGTCTAAGTAGGGGGAAGTGACAGTTGGCTTACGAGACTCTGAATAACCTATCTCTGTCGATCTGTCCACAGGAATATTCCCCCTATAAGTCATTAACGGAATCGAAGTTGTGGACTTTGCTAATGGGGAAATCAAATCAGACAGAATGCTATCCAAAACCAAATCAGTTGTTGGCGACTCACTATAGCCTAGGATAAAATGAAAATCATTGCCTTGTGTCGAAGGTTCGGGTAGACTAGTAGGATCCTTGACGACCGAAAAATCATTCAAATCATCACTGTGTACCGGAGGAAGAGGTAAACTGGTGTAGGCTGAGGCTATAGGAAAATCCTCCAATGGGGTTTTTTTTTCCCAACCCACCCAAAACAGGATCAACAAAAACTAACACAACTGACTTATCTCTAACAAAATCCTTCCCGAAAGATGAAACAGGGGCAAGATCCTTTTTTAAAATTTCTCTCTCCCATAAAGATAAAGAGTTAAAAATACTTGGACAGATGATTTTTGACTTACCAACAAAGGATATGTCCTTATCCTCAGAATTGACCTCCAAGCTAAGTATCGGACACTCCGCTGCATCATAATCATCCACGACCCTAGAGACTGTGTCACCAAAATCTTCATCCGATGTGCCATTTTCCTCGCGTGGAAAGTCTCGTCGGTAATGTCTAAAACCCTCGGAAAACCTGGAATATTTTTGGATCCCCTACTATAAACCAAAGCTACCCGACTTTAGTCTGACCCCACCAACCTTATCCATCAAAAAGATTAAAAAAAAAAAGAAGAAACAAAGAGTTTTCTCAGGAACAAGAGAATCCAAGAAAGTCATTCCTAACAAACATAAACCTCGCCCATCCTGTAGCCTTCACCGAGTAAACCTGCATCAAAACCAAAGTTTAGGATTCAAAAAAAAATTCCTGCCGAAAATGCTCCCATTGTTGTTTCGTCTCTTACAAATACTCAAACTTAATTTGCAAATGAAAATCCATCACACCTAAAGTTATACCATTACTATATACATTTTGGTTTACAACCATGTGAAAGATGAACAAAAGTTAAAGTTATTTCCTTATAACTTAAGGGTTCAAGAGGGAAATGGAAATGGTTTATGAGATTAAAAGGAGAATCATTGAAATCTTAAAAAGAAATGAAATAGTCATTCCTAAAAACCATATATCTAATTTTTCAAATAAATTATTATGAGGAAAAGAATGATATTTAAGAAAAATATATTGAAAATTTCAAAAATGTATTTTCTAAATGCCCATAACATGATTATGATGAAGAAACCTGTGAGAATATTTTTAAACGTGTCTTAAATTAATGTCTTAATTTTCACGACTCCATAGGACACCTTATCAGATCTTGCGATCATTCACCACCTGAGGGAATGTGACATCACGATGGTTATTACTTTGTCTGGACTATGCCTCTTCACCTATAGCATACCCATGTTATGTTCTAGGCTATTTGAGTCACACTCCTACTCTAGTGCAACTGTTGTATACTTAGACAATTGTTAACAATTTAACACTTAGTCATATATAAACATACATTCATGAACATGAGAAACCAAGAAAATAACTACTAAACAAATGAAGACAAACATAGAAATAGTGCAAGGGACATAAACCATTCCTAACACTCGGTTATGTCTTTGTCATTGCAAAAAAGTTACAATATGAGCACTACCAGATCAGTTTACAAATTCGACAGAGTCACATGACTCACCTCACCTCACCAAGACACTCATAAACAGATTTGTGACACCAATACTTTTTGTCACAACTATCTCTGCAACCTCCTACGATGCACCTCAGTCATGCCCACAACCACAGACTTGATGTCCCTTCATTACAACAAACTTTCACCAATCTAACACAGATTTCGGTTCTGCCTCACACATGCCCGCATCATATCTACATTTCCAAACTTCCCCAAAACCTCCCAGAGCGTCCCACTCTTTGCTACTTGTCTTCCATCTTGGAAACTCTACCTCATTTTGTTGCCTCAAAATTGTTCCCCAAATATCTTGTCAATATTCCATGCATTCCTTTGGTTGTGAACCCTTGCTCTTGTAGGAACTCTAAGGGTCACTTGTGTGAAACGACATGTCTCTTGGGTGTGTTTCATCCCTTTGCAAATCATCACACTCAATTGACTTGTCATACCCCTCTGTGGACCCAATGGACCCATCTAAGCCTGTACACCCATCAACGGTCATTTCTCTTGGATCGGCGCACCCCATTCTTGGGAACATGTAATGTCCTTTTCCAAATAGGAGCTCCGGAGAGAAGGCTTAATGGTCTAAACAATCTCGTTATACTATAGCTAGGGCCAAAAAGGGGTAAACAGGGTTACTATAGGTCATCCCAGTCAAAGGTGTTATAATCGGAAAGTGGCATTGAGCTAAAAGTGGCTAAAAGTGATTTTAAGCCAACTTGAGCTAAAAATAGAACAAATGAGCTAAAATTATAATTCAACAACGAATTAGGGTTTTGGGCAGCTATAAGAGAAGGTACAACGACCTAATTCATCATTATTCAGATTTTGACTTGTCATTGAGGAGAAAGGTGCATCTCAGGAGAGGTAGATTAGTGGATTACATGAGGAATACACCAGTGGTTGATTTAGGTGTTGAGAGACACACCCTATTCATCAAGGATATCACACATGTCTTCCATCAGTCTTCAACAACAGTTCTACAAGATTCAGTAGCAGGGGCGCACTTGTTCAGGGAGAGGGCACAACTTTTGAGGAGGTTTAGTGGATCGACTTGTCCTATTCAGGAAGATTTGAGAGATTCCCCTCCAACCCATTTGAGAGGTAGGCCATATACATGTTTTTCCTAGTTTCTCATCAGATTATGATAGGGGAATCATCATGGATGCATTTTCCAGACATTGGGAGTGCGACACTTCGGGAGGACACATTCGGGGTTCCCGAGCGATCATCAGATCAGATCCAAGGAAACCCTTTCGACCCATTTCACAGTAGGCCAGGGCGATCATTTTGAGACACATCTTAGTTGATTCTGATGGTGGAATCACTAGGCCACAATTTTCCAATAGTAGAGGGGAGCATTCCCCCAGGGGGATCCATCCGGGTCCAGACACACCAGCAGAGGGGCTGGTCAGTCTCCAGGACTGAGAGAGACAGTAGGGCACACTATTTGGGATAGTTTCCAGACTGATCTGAGAGATCTATCCACCAGGGAAAACTTTCCGGACTTGCAACAGTTATCACGTGAGCTGAAATATCTTGCAGATCATCCATTGATCCTGCAAGGTTCATCTACCATCGGGTATTATGATTTTAGTTTACTTATTTTATTCCAGCTAATATCATTTTGTCATTGATCTAGCCAAGTGATTTATTTTATTATCAACCACATTCGACATTGTAGTTTGGAGATATCATAATATATGATTTATATTCTTTTGTCTCATTTACCATCTGTATACTCAATATATATGTTTTAAACAATTAATCATACACACACATTAGCAGAGTTTCCCAGACTAGACAAGTCAGGAACATTACAATGGTATTAGATCTTTAGTCCTGCCAGCATGTGACTAAATACAATGAGTGCATCATAGGACCCAGGGGGTCATGAGCACATAGGTGATGAATTTGTCACTGACAACAGACACAAGGAGGGAAGACCTAGAACTGATTTTCCCCCTTTTCCTCCCAGCTCAGAGGAAGAGGAAGAGGCACAAAGGGAAGCAGAGAGAAGGGTAGAGCGTGAGGCTAAGCATGAGGCAGAGAAGATGTTAGGAGACAGATATGAGAGACCAGACGTCAGTGCTAATCCCTTCATGGAACCAGAGGTAGCCTTCATGAAGGTAATCGACAATCTGTTAGTCAGTCAGCAGGGCATGCCTCAATCCTTGGCGCAGATGGTTGAAAGATTGGATATAGTGGGCATCCTAGGCACACAAGCCCCACAAGTAGCACACGAGAACTCAGGGGCAGGTAGTAGACCCTGGTATCCTACTCACACATACACCTCTTTCAAGTAGGATTCCCAAGCCATTGTTCCCCAGTTTCTAGAGGGCACCCCCATTAGTAGCAAAACAATCGATAGCACAAAGGCCACCCACTCAGGCGGAGGACATTGCAAAGTATAGGAGGGAGTAGGCATCATTGGGTCATGACTTCCATCAGGACATGACCCTGGTCGAGTATTGTGGACTCAAACTCAGGAACCACCCCAAAAAGCCACAAAGAGGAGGACAACAACAACAACAATGGAATGACATTGATTTCATCTGGAAAGTTGTAAACTCACCATACCTTCTTTTGACGAATCATCCAAATTCACCGCCATAGCTTGGGTACAAAACCTAGACAAATACTACAAGCTCAACCAGATGACTGAGACAGAGTCCATTAGTTTCACTACCCTACACTTGGAGGTTGAGGCACACGAGTGGTGGCATCATGGATTGGTGACATTGGGACACAGTTACATCACCTCCTATAGGGAGTTCACAAAGAGACTCATGGATAGGTTTGGCAAGAGGGATCTCAAGATCCACTTCAGAGATCTAGCCCAGTTGAGACAAATTGGCACAACAAAGGCATTCATCATGGAGTTTTAGCGAGTAGAAGTGGTAGTGACATATATATCAGATCCTAGGTTGATCATGTTATTCACAGAAGGACTCATAGATCCCTTGAGAGGATGGGTGAAGGAATGCATGCCTCACACCTTGCAAGATTCCATATTACACACTTGAGATTTGATAGACTCAGTGCCAAAGACTAAACCCTTTTACAAACCCTCTGTACCACAGAAGGACCAAGACCGGAAGCCATTCCAAAGAGATTGTAAGGGTAAGGATCAGAAGTTGGATGATGAGATGAGGTGAGAGCTTATGAGGAAGAAGATTTGCTTCAGTTGTAGAAATCCTTGGGTCCCAAGACATTGGTGCATGGGCAAGGGAGAGATTCATTATATTGAGGTGGAAAAAGACAGTGTGGAAAGTGAGGAGGAGGAGCATGACGATGGATCCACTAGCTCAGAGGAGGAGTCAGCACAAGTAGAGGAGTAGCCTCCCCATAGACCACTGACACCAGTAGGGACCCACCCACTGGTAGTTCCACAACCTCCCGAGAAGGATAAAAGACGAAAACCATCAAAGGGAGGAGTCACAACGACCCTTTCTGTTGTTCCCAGGTATGATACCCTCCAAATCAGAGGGACTATTTAGGGACAATGGGCAATCACCCTGATATATGGTGGGGACACACACATCTTCATTGATGCTTCATTGGTATCTAGACGGGCACTTCAGACGGAGGAGTTTGAGGGGTTTGATGTTGCAGTAGCAGATGACCATACAATGGAGTGTCTATACAAAGTTACAGACTTGGAGATAAAGTTATGAAACTACACAGAGAGAGACACATTTTATGTGGTTGACCTATCTGACACATATGTGGTATTGGGAGTCCAGTGGATGATCACCTTGGGAAAAATCACCACCAATTACCAAACCTTGGAGATGGGGTTTAGAGATAGTGACAAGAAGAGGGTTGTTCTTAGAGGCATGTCAACAGGAGCACCCAGGACAGTTTCAACCAAGAGGATGGAGAGGATATTTAGACATGGGGAGGTAGCATATGCCGCAGAGTCCTTGATCACTACGTGGAAGGATTTTGAGGGTTGACAGTAGTATCATATAGAGATCATGAACTTGTTGGGACGACATCAACAGGTTTTTGGGTTGATTCCACCAGGGAGACTACCTGACGGGGGGTTTGAGCACACCATTGATTTATAGGAGGGGAACAAACCTATGATCACACCACCCTATCATCATCCTAGGAGGTTCAAGGATGAGATAGAGAAAGTAATTATAGAATTTATAGTGATGGGACACATCAGACCTAGCATCACTCCATTCACTTCTTCAGTTGTCTTGGTTCTGAAGAAGGATGGTACCATGAGGATGTGCATTGATTATCGAGCCTTGAACAAGAAAACCATCAAGAACCAGTATCCTAAACCTCACATTGACAAGTTGATGGATGAACTACATGGAGCATTTTTATTCTCGAAGATTCATCTATGCTCTGAGTATCATCATATCAACATCTGAGAGCAGGACATAGAGAAGACAAAATTTCGGTGTCACTTTGGACATTTTGAGTTTCTGGCTATGCCATTTGGGATAACCAACGCACCAACTACATTTCAATCTTGCATGAACCACATATTCAAGGATCAGTTGAGGAAATCAGTCTTGGTTTTCTTCAATGACATCTTGCTCTACAGCAAGACATGGCAGGAGCATATGAGGCACTTTGATGAGGTATTGATCATTATGGAGGCACAGTCACTATACACCAAAGAATCCAAGTGTGAGTTCGATATGACAGAGCTACTTTACTTGGGTCACATCATCAGTGCAAAGGGGGTACAGGTACACCATGAGAAGATCATGACCATTCTGGATTGGACAACACCCAGGAATGTGATAGAGTTGAGGAGCTTCTTCAGGTTATGCAACTATTACAGGAGATTTTCCAGGGGTTTTTCTTAGCTGGGAGCACCACTAACGGATCTCACAAAGAATGGGGATTTATTCTGGACCGGTCAGTCACATAAATCCTTTGATCACATGAAGGAAGTCATGGGAACATACCTATTGTTAGCATTACCAAACTTCACTCTGCCATTTGTATTAGAGTGTGATGCATACGGCGAGGGCATCGGGGCAGTTTTGATGCAGGGAGGAAACCCCATTGTATTTGAGAGAAGGAAGCCCAGTCAGCTTGAGAGGTTGTACTCCATCTATGTCAAGGAGATGTTGGCAATCATGCATGCCTTGACCAAATTCATACAATATTTGGTGGGAAGGAAATTCGTGGTCAAAACAAATCACAACAACTTGAAGTATTTCCTTGAGCAGAAGGACCTCAATGAACGCCAATAGAAATGGGTGATGAAGGTACAGGCATTCGACTTCAACATAGAGTACGTCAAGGGGAAGAAGAACATTGCGGCCGACGCGCTATCTAGGAGACCTTTGACATGTTCTTTGATGGAGATTTCAACAGATTGGAAATCCCACTTGTTAGTGGAACATTCCAAGAACCAGTTTGCTTGTGATATTATGGATGGACAAATTTAGGATGACAGGTACAAGATAATTGACTATGTCATATTCTACAAGGATATAGTCTACTTGGTACCAGATTCAGGGCTCAAGAAGAAGATCCTTGCAAAATTTCATGATTCACCACTAGTAGACCATCAGGGGTTTTTCAAAACCAACAGGCAGATCAAAGAGAGGTTCTCATGGAAGGGCCTCAAACAAGATGTTATGTGATACATTAGTGAGTGTGTGACTTTCTAGAAGAACAAGTCAGAGAATACGCTTCCAGTAGGTCTACTTCAACCACTTCCCATTCTAGAGAAGAAATGGGAGAGCATCTCAATGGACTCCATCACAGGCCTACCCAAGGTCCAGGATAAGGATTTCATCTATGTAGTGGTCGACAAATTGACCATGTTTTCTCACTTCTATGCCATATCGAAAGAGTGCATCGCAATTCAGGTAGTCGAGTTATTCTTCAGAGAGGTCTTCAAACTTCATGGGTTGTCGAGGAACATCATCAACGATAGGGACAATCTATTTATTAAGACATTCTAGAGGGATTTGTTTAGATTGGTGGGGACCAAGTTGACACCCAACACCAGCTATAACCCTCAGAAAGATGGGAAGACAAAGATTGTCAACAAGTGGGTTGAAGGGTATTTGAGGAATTATGTTGGTGGACAACAAAGAACATTGATCCGGATTTTATGAGCAGAAAAAAATGAATACAGATTATTAAAATATTCTTAACACAAAATAATAGAGATACATTAAAACTGGTTTTCTATTCAATAAGGAAATAGGCTGAAATTGTAAAATGCAGCAGAAAACAAGCTTGCTAGAATGGTGGCGACTTATCTCTGAGAAGAGATGTGACGACTATGCTCATTCGAAAGAAGATGGTTACAATGAGGCTCTGAAGGAATTTTACATTAAACAAGAATGTCAAAAACCCTATACATCCAAAAACCTAACCCTAGGAGATGAAGCGCCAAAAGTCATGTGGGCCCCGTTTGGGTAAGTTAGTACATCAACTTCCCGGGGTTGTAACTTTTGCGTACGATCTTCGTTTTAGGTGCATGATAGCCCGTTGGAAAGGTCTAACCGAGAAGAACAATTTTTGACTGGCCAAAGTAAGTGCCTTAGAGAATCTCTTGGGCCCCAAATCCCCAAAAAACGTCGTTTAGGGCCTTAAAACAGCCCCGGAAGTTTGGAACCCAAAAAAATGCCAAGGTGGAAAACTATTTTTCGATCTAGTGGAATATGTGGGTGGACATCGATATACAAATGGATCAATCCTCCCTCATTAGGAAGCAATGGTCTCCATTGCGTTGAGGTCCCCCATCAGATGAGGAAATTTCTGCTGAATTTGGCCCCGGGTGAGCTAATTGCCTTGGTGAAGGAGTTGCCCTGTTTTGACGACTTGATAAAGTTGGATCCTTTTTTGTTGAGTGCCCTTGATATGTGTGTCCATAATCTGATCAATGGATCCTTGTTGCATGCAGTTAGGTTTGAGCTCTTTTGATGTCAGTTTCTCTGTTATCTCTGAGGTGTCCAATAATGGTGGGAAATATGGTCGAAGGAGAGCCATGTTGAAGATTGGATGCAGACCAAGGAAGGGGGGAATGTTCAACTCAAAATAATTTTCACCCACAGCCTTGGTGATGGTGTACGACCCATAATAGAGTGGGTGAAGCTTCCGATGGGGCCCTGTAAGGCATGTTTTTTGTAAATGCAACCAAACTTTGTCTCCCACCTGAACCTTATGTGGCACCTGATGTTGATCATGGTGTTGCTTGTACTTGGCATTATACTTCTGTAGAATATCCTGAACCTGTTGGCGGATGTACCGGATCTTCTCAATGAACCGGGTGTATTTTTCATCTTCTGGTGGCTTAGGGGATGATTCAATCGAGGTTGTCGCCAGGGGTAGTGCAACATCCATGGGGCCCATTGGTTGGAATCTCAACCCCACCTGAAAGGGGTTGTGGCTAGTTGAGCTATGTAGGGCTCAATTGTAGCTATGTTGGACACAGGGAATACTCTCATCCCATGTGCGGGGGTGTTTTGAATTGTACATGCGTAGGATATGTACGACCATGCGATTGAAGAACTCAGTTTGGCCATCTATCTGGGGGTGGAAATAAGTGGATTTGGTGAGCTTGGTATCCAGCAGTGACCAAAGGCTCGACCAGAATGAGCTGAGGAAATGACTGCAACGGTCTGAGATAGTGCTTTGTGGGATCCCAAAATGTACCCATACTCGTTCAAATAAGATCTTGGCAGTGGCTTCTGTTGTGATGTTCTTCTTGCAGGCAACTAGAATCGTGATCTTGGAAAAGTGATCAACAACCACAAAAACACAATCATTTCCCCTCTTGGTGGACGGGAGGCCTAAAATTTAGTCCATTGATATGGATTCCCACGGCCTGTTAGGAGTATCTAGAGGGGTGTACATGCCTTGTTTCTTAGTGGTCAGTTTGGAAATAGCGCAAGCGGTGTAGGACATGATATACTTGTCGACATCCTGTCGAAGTTTCGGGTAGTAGAAATGTTTTTGCAGCACTGCCACTATCTTTTAAATGCCAAAGTGTCCTGCCACCCGACTGTAGTGAGCTTCCCAAATCAGCTTCGCGTGCTCGCTTGATGGAACGCAGAGATGGCCCAGATAGCACAACAACCCATCATGAATATGGAAATTAGTGACCACTGAATTGGCACCTAACATTTGGTAGGTGGTGGAGAATTTAGGGTCTGTCTCATAGAGGTGGGGCCATCCAGAGGTCTTGTGGCTACAAGATTCTAGCACCGTGGTGAATTTCGTGACTGGAGGTCGACTGAAGAAGTTAGCAACTCAGTTGGTACTTCATGTTTTATACTTGATGTTGACGTGGAATTGTTGTAAGTATGTTGACCACTTATGATGGTGGTCATTCTACAATTTTCCTTGGGTATGCATGAACTGTAGTGGCTTGTGATCAGTGTGGATGATTGTCTCCTGCCCAATAATGTAATGTCTCCACTGGCAACAGACTTGCACAATGGAATACATTTCTTTGTCATAATTAGGGTACTTACAGTCAACATCTGATAGTGTCTCACTATGATATGACACGGAGTGGTCATGTTGAGTGAGAATGATGGCCACAACATAGTCTGAAGCATTTGTCTTGATCAAAGGGATGTTGCAGGTCCGGTAATGAAAGTACCGGGGATGAGCACAAACGATTCTTCAAGTCATCGAATTTTTGTTGTTTGGAAAGGCCCCACACAAATTTTTCCTTGCCAACACCCCTGGTTACTTGCCTGAGGGCCCATGCAATATCAGAGAATCCAAGCACGAACCTACGATAGATATTGGTGAGGCCCAAGAAGCTTCGAAGTTCAATGAGTGTGGTTGGGGCTGACTAGTCATGGATGACCTGGATATTGGATGGATCCACATGCACACTATGTTGGTCAACGATGTAGCCTATGTAATGGACCTTGTCCAAGCCGAAGGATAATTTTTCCAAGTTTGCATATAGTTTGTGTTGTCGCGGGGTGTGCAAAAGCAATTGAATATGCTGCAAGTGTTCTTCCCAAGTCTTGTTGTATATGAGGATGTCATCCAGATACACCACTACAAAAGTATTGGTGAAAGGTTGTTGGATATTGTCCATCATCCTCATAAAAGTTGTTGGAGAATTTGTCAAACCAAAGTGCATGACTAGTCATTCAAAAAGACCTTCTTTTGACT
>JASDQU010104073.1:129520-152212 GCA_032191745.1 Picea mariana
AATGGTGGGAAATATGGTCGAAGGAGAGCCACGTTGAAGACTAGATGCAGACCAAGGAAGGGGGGAATGTTCATCTCAAAAGAATTTTCACCCACAGCCTTGGTGATGGTGTATGACCCATAATAGAGTGGGTGAAGCTTTTGATGGGGCCCTGTAAGGCATTTTTTTTGCAAATGCAACCAAACTTTGTCTCCCACCTGAAACTTATGTGGCACCTGATGTTGATCATGGCGTTGCTTGTACTTGGAATTATACTTCTGTAGAATACCCTGAACTTGTTGGTGGATGTACCGGATCTTCTTAATGAACCGAGTGGCCTTGTCATATTATGGTGGATTAGGGGACGATTCGGTCGAGGTGGTCTCCAGGGGTAGTGCAACATCCATGGGGCCCATTGGTTGGAATCTCAAACCCACCTAAAAGGGGTTGTGGCTAGTTGAGCTATGTAGGGCTCAATTGTAGCTATGTTGGACATAGGGAATACTCTCATCCGATGTGCAGGGGTGTTTTGAATTGTACATGCGTAGGATATGTACGACCATCCGATTGACGAACTCAGTTTGGCCATCTGTCTGGGGGTGGAAGGAAGTGGATTTGGTGAGCTTGGTATCTAGTAGTGACTAGAGGCTCGACCGGAATGAGCTAAGGAAACGACTGTGATGGTCTGAGATAATGTTTTGTGGGATCCCAAAATGTACCCATACTCGTTCAAATAATATCTTGGCAGTGGCTTCTACTGTGATGTTCTTCTTGCAGGCAACTAGAATCACCATCTTGGAAAAGCGACCAACAACCACAAAAACACAGTCATTTCCCCTCTTGGTGGACGGGAGGCCCGAAATGTAGTCCATTGATATGGATTCCCACGACCTGTTAGGAGTAGCTAGAGGGGTGTACATGCCTTGTTTCTTAGTGGTCAGTTTGGAAATAGCGCAAGCGGTGTAGGACTTGATATACTTGTCAACATCCTGTCGAAGTTTCGAGTAGTAGAAATGTTTCTGCAGCATTGCCACTGTCTTTTCAATGCCAAAGTGTCCTGCCACCCAACTGTAGTGAGCTTCCCAAATCAGCTTCACGTGCTCACTTGATGGAACGCAGAGATGGCCCAGATAGCACAACAACCCATCATGAATATGGAAATTAGTGACCACTGAATTGGCGCCTAACATTTGGTAGGTGGTGGAGAATTCAAGGTCTGTCTCATAGAGGTGGGGCCATCCAGAGGTCTTCTGGCCACAAGATTCTAGCACCGTGGTGAGTGTCACGACTGGAGGTCAACTGAAGAAGTTAGAAACTCGGTTGGTACTTCATGTTTTATACTTGATGTTGACGTGGAACTGTTGTAAGTATGTTTACCACTTATGATGGCGGTCATTTTGCAATTTTCCTTGGGTGTGCATGAACTGTAGTGGCTTGTGATCAGTGTGGATGATTGTCTCCTTCCCAATAATGTAATGTCTCGACTGGCGGCAGACTTGCACAATGGAGTACATTTCTTTGTCGTAATTAGGGTACTTACAGACAACATCTGATAGTGTCTCACTATGATATGCCACGGGGTGGCCATGTTGAGTGAGAATGACGACCACAACATAGTCTGAAGCATCTGTCTTGATCTCAAAGGGATGTTGCAGGTTTGGTAATGAAAGTACCGGGGATGAGCATAAACGATTCTTCAAGTCATCAAATTTTTTTTGTTGGGAATGCCCCACACAAATTTTTCCTTGCCACCACCCCTGGTTACTTGGATGAGGGCGCATGCAATATCAGAGAATCCCAGCACGAACCTACGATATATATTGGTGAGGCCCAAGAAGCTTCAAAGTTCAGTGAGTGTGGTTGGAGCTGACTAGTCATGGATGACCTAGATCTTGGTTGGATCCACATGCACACCATGTTGGTCAACGATGTAGCCTATGTAATGGACCTTGTCCAAGCCGAAGGAGAATTTTTCCAAGTTTCCATATAGTTTGTGTTGTCGCGAGGTGTGCAAAAGCAATTGAATATGCTGCAAGTGTTCTTCCCAAGTCTTGTTGTATATGAGGATGTCATCCAGATACACCACTACAAAAGTATTGGTGAAAGGTTGTTGGATATCGTCCATCATCCTCATAAAAGTTGTTGGAGAATTTGTCAAACCAAAGTGCATGACCAATCATTCAAAAAGACCTTCTTTTGACTTGAAGGCAGTCTTCCATACATCTATCTACTCTATTGGGAACTGGTGGTAGCCAGAATTCAGATCAATCTTACTAAACTATTTGTCCCCCATGAGCTGATCAATAAGGTCGTCGATTCAGGGAATCAAGTACCGGTTTCAGACTGTGAATTTATTCAGAGCCCGGTAATCAATGCAGAGTCGCCAGGTTTCATCTTTCTTCTGAACCAGCACAATTGGGCTCCCACAAGGTAATGAGATGGGATAGATGTGCCCCTTGTGGATCAGTTCTTGGCTTTGCCTTTTGATCTCCTAATTTTCTAACAGAGAGTGGTGGTAAACTGTCCCATTGGGTAGTGGTGCAACTGGGGTCATATCGATGGGATGCTTGACCTGGCAATGTAGAGGTACTCCAGTAGGAGAGGAGAAGATATCTGAGTATTCTTCCACAACCTTATCCACTTGCTTCTATTTTGTGGATAGATTGGTCACGGAGGCCTTGGATGTGGCTGTGATCTTTCACTCACTCTGAGAGAGAATCATGAAGAAGAAAAATTTTCCGGTCTTAGAGATTACCTTCCTGCATTGCTGGGAAGAGATCAAGGAAATATCACTAGGATGGACTACCTCGAGTATCCTGTACAATTTCCTGTTCAAAGTAATAATAACACTATGAGGCCTAGACTCATATACAACATGACGTTTCCATAAATAAGGTTGGCCCAAAAGAACATTACAAACTTCGAGAAGAGAAACATCACACAATACCTCATATTTAAAGGGCTTGATGTCGTACGATAGTCGACACTGTTAGCTGACGTGGAGATCACTTCCTTGGAGGATCCATCCAATGGTGTAGGGTTGTGGGTGCGGAGTTTTCGTCAGAGCCAACCGCTTGATGACCTCTACTGAGATGAGGTTCTTCTGGATACAACTATCAATGATGAATTGCAATAGGGTGCCTTTTACCCACATCTGTGAATCGAAGAGGCGCTCTCCTTCTTCTGGCTCATCTGGTTCACCAGGCTGGAGCTTGGTGGTAGCAATGGTGGCATTGGTTTCCATGTCAATGATCTATTTTCCCCTTTCTGGTTCAGACTCAAAGTCAGACCCCACATCTAATTCAGAGGATTTCACTTCGGCCGCCAGTGATTGCTTTGAGTGGTAGTCAGCAGTGTTATGCAAAGGGATCTTATGGAAGTCACACCATTTCCCAGTATCTTTCTTTGTCTTTTTGGTGTCTTTATTTTCTTGCAGCTTGGACTAGTTGTCCTAATACTGTCCATATTTTCTCTGTCCATTTTTTTGTGGGTTGGGTCCGCCCTTTCCTGGCTTTTGCTGTGAGGGGTTCCCATGCCCAAATTACCGCGTCTTTTGTTTGAGCTTCTGCTTGATTTTGATGGCATATCGGTAGGCCGCGCCCAAAACGAAATGTCTAGAAATTCCATTTTGGTTTGGATGTATCTATGCAGAGTACCACAATACTTGAGCACCCAATTTTGCTTGGAATCTTTGATACCCGACTTGGTGCGCAAGGTATGGAAGATGTTTGTGAACTCTGGCACTACTTGGTCTCTTTCTTGGCGCAGTCTAGTCCATTTGGTATACAAGTCGTCATAAATTTTGATAGGGTAGTATTGTTCCTTAATAGTACCCCTGAAGGATTCCGAGGTGGTCGTGACTGTAAATAATGAGGGTTCCTTTGTTTCCTTTTTCTCACAGAAATTTTCCCACCAATCTTTGACACGGGGAACGACTTTGAGGAGCGCAAAAGTAATCTTATCTCTATTCTAAAAGTTATGAATAGAAAAATATCCTTATAGTAGATTCAACAACTTGTCTACAACATCTGCGTCTATCTGACCTTCAAATATAGGAATATTGATGTTGATTTTTACCTTGAAGGGGGCGGCGCCTCCACTCGAGGAATATGTGTTGCTTGTTGGTAGCCTCCAAAGGATTTGCGCGAAACTATCCATCATCTCATTCCTTTGTTGCATGAGGGATTCCTCAAGAAACATTTTGAAAGGAGCTTCTGTTTCGTCATCTTTATTTTATCCTTCCATGAGAGGTTGCTTGGGTGTGCGAGATATTATGTCCTAAAGAGAAAAAAGCTCGAGACCCAATTCTTTGTACCCTGACCTCATTGAGGACATGCATTAAGAGGACAAGGAGAAGACTGCTCTGATACCATTAATCTATATTTTATGAGCATAACGAAATCAATACATATTATTAAAAGATTATTAACACAAAATAACAGAGATACAGTAAAACTGGTTTTCTATTCAATAAGGAAATAAGTTGAAACTGTAAAATGTAGCGAACAACAAACTTGTTGGAATGGTGGCGGCTTATCTCTGAGAAGAGATGTGACTGTTGTACTCATTCACAAGAAGATGGTTACAATGAGGCTCTGAAGGCCTTTTACAATAAATAGGAATGTCAAAAACCCTAGACATCCAAAAACCTAACCCTAGGAGATGAAGCGCCAAAAGTCATGTGGGCCCTGTTTGGGTAAGTTAGTACATCAACTTCCTAGGGTCGAAATTTTGCATACGATCTATGTTTTAGGTGCATGATATCTCGTTGGAAAGGTATAACTGAGAAGATCAATTTTCGACTAGCCTAGGGAAGTTCTACTAGCAATACCCTGGTCCCTAAATCCTCAAAAAACATCGTTTAGGGCCTCAAAATGGCCTCGGAAGTTTGGAACCTGAAAAATTGTCGAAAAATTGCCAAGGTGGAAAACTATTTTTCTAGCTAGTGGAATAAGTGGGTGGCTACCGATATCCACCTGGATCAATTCTCCCTACTTAGGAAGGAATGGTCTCCATTTCATTGAGTTCCCCCATCAGATGAGGAAATTTCTGTTGAATTTGGCCCTGGGTGAGCCACTTTCCTTGGTGTAGGAGCTTCTCTGCTTTGATGACTCGATAAAGTTGGATACTTTGTTGTCGAGTGACCTTGATATGCATGTCCACAATATGATCATTGGATTCTTGTTGCATGTAGTCATGGTTGAGCTCTATTGGTGTTAACTACTCTGCTATCTCTGAGGTGTCCAATAATGGTGGGCAATATGGTCGAAGGAGAGCCACGTTGAAGACTGGATGCAGAACAAGGAAGGGGGGAATGTTGAGCTCAAAAGAATTGTCACCCATAGCCTTGGTGATGGTATACAACCCATAATGGAGTGGGAGAAGCTTCTGATGGGGCCTTGTAAGGAGTTCTTTCTACAAATGCAACCAGACTTTGTCGCCCACCTGAAACTTATGTGGCACCCGATGTTGATGATGGTGTTGCTTGTACTTGGAATTAGAATTTTGTATAATATCCTAAACCTTTTGGAGGATGTGTTGGATCCACTCAATGAATCGGGTGGCTTTGTCAGCTTCTGGTGGATCAGGGGACGAGTCAGTCGAGGTGGTCACCAAGGGTAGTGCAACATCCATGGGACCTAATGGTTGGAATCCCAACCCCACTTGAAAGGGGTTGTGGCCAATTGTGCTATACAGTGCTCGATTGTATCTATGCTCTACATAGGGAATACTCTCATCCCATGTGTGGGGATTTTTTGAATTGTACATGTGTAGGATATGTACAACCATCTGATTGACAACCTTAGTTTGGCCATCTGTCTGGGGTGGAAGGAAGTGGATTTGGTGAGCTTGGTATCCAGCAGTGACCAGAGGCTCGACCAAAATGAGCTGAGGAACCGAATGTCATGGTATGAGATAATGGTTTGTGGGATCCCAAAATGTACCCATACTCGTTCAAAGAAGAGCTTAGCAGTGGCTTCTGTTGTGATTTTCTTCTTGCAAGCGGCTAGAATCGCCATCTTGGAAAAGCAATCAACAACCACAAAAACATAGTCATTTCCCCTATTGGTAAACGAGAGGCTCGACATGTAGTCCATTAAGATGGATTCCCACATCCTGTTAGGATTAGGAAGGGGGTTGTACATGCCATGTTTCTTAGTGGTCAGTTTGGAAATAGCACAGGCGGTGCAGAACCTGATATACTTGCCGACATACTATCGAAGTTTCGATTAGTAGAAATGTTTATGAACCACTTCCACTATATTTTTTATGCCAAAGTGTCCTTCCACCTAACTGTAGTGAGCTTCCTAAATCAGCTTTCCATGCTTTCTTGATGGAACACAGAGATGGAGCAACTGACACAACAACCCATTTTGAAGATGGAAATTAGCGACCACTGAGTTTGCAGCCAACATGTGGTAGGTGGTGCAAAAGTCAGGGTATGTCTCGTAGAGGTGGATCCATCCAGAGGTCTCGTGGCTGCAAGAGTCTAGCAATGTGGTGAGTGTTGCGAGTGAAGGTCGATTGAGATAGTCAACAACTCGGTTGGTACTTCCTGTTTTATACTTGATGTTTAGGTGGAACTATTGTAAGTATCTTGACCACTTATGATGGCGATGATTCTGCAATTTTCCTTGGGTTTGCATGAACTGTAGTGGCTTGTGATCAGTGTGGATGATTTTCTCCTTCCCAAAAATCTAATGTATTCACTGGCGGCAGGATTTCACAATGGAGTACATTTATTTTTCGTAAGTAGGGTACTTATGCACAACATCTGATAGTTTCTCACTATGATATTCCATGGGGTGGCCATGTTGAGTGAGAACATTGCCCACAAGATAGTCTGAAGCATATGTCTCGATCTCAAAGGGATGTTGCAGGTCCAATAATGAAAGTACTGGGGATGAGCACAAACACTTCTTCAAGTCATTGAATTCTTGTTGTTGGGACAGGCCCCACACAAATTTTTCCTTACTGCCACCCCTAGTTACTTGGTTGAGGGCCCATGTGATATGAGAGAATCCCAGCACGAACCTGTGATAGAAATTAGTGAGACCACAAAATCTCTGAAGTTCGATGAGTGTGGTTGGGGCTATCCAGTCATGGATGACCTGGATCTTGGCTGGATCCACATGCACACCATCGAACTTCAGAGATTTTGTGGTCTCACTNGGCTGGATCCACATGCACACCATGTTGATCAATGATGTAGCCTAAGTAATGGACCCTGTCAATGTCGAAGGAGCATTTTTCCAAGTTTGCATATATTTTGTGTTGTCGTAGGGTGTACAAAGCCTGTTGAATATGCTGCAAGTTTTCTTCCCAAGTCTTTTTGTAGATGAGGATGTCATCTAGATACACCACTACAAAAGTATTGGTGAAAGGTCATAGGATATCATCCATCATCCTCATAAAAGTTGCTGGAGTATTTGTCAAACCAAAGGGCATGACCAGTCATTCAAAAATACCTTATTTTGACTTGAAGGAAGTCTTCTGAACATCTGTTTATTCTATTGGGACCTGGTGCAAGCCATAATTCAGATCAATCTTACTGAAGTATTTGGCCCCCATGAGATGATCAAGGAGGTTGTCTATTCGGGGAATCAGGTACTGGTTTCAGACTTTGATTTTATTCAGGGCCCGATAATCAATGCAGAGTTGCCAGGTCCCATCTTTCTTCTGCACCAACACAATTGGGCTCCCACAAGGCGATGAGATGGGACGGATGTGCCCCTTGTGGAGCAGTTCTTTATCTTCCTCTTGATATCCTTGTTTTCTAGCAAAGAGTGGAGGTAGACTGGCCCATTGGGTAGCGGTGCGCCTAGGGTCAAATAGATGGGATGCTTGACCTGGCAATGCAGAGGTACCCCGATAGGAGAGGAGAAGATATCTGAGTATTCTTCCATGACCTTATCAACTTGATTCTGTTGTGTGGAGAGATTGGTCATGGAGGCCCTGGATGTGGTTGTGATATTTCGCTTACTCTGAGAGTGAATCACAAAGAAGATAAATTTCTCGGTCTGAGAGATGACCTTCCTGCATTGCTTGGTAGAGATCAAGAAAATAACACTAGGAGGGACTGCCTCGGGTATCCTATACAATTTCCTGTTCAAAGTAATAATAACACTATGAGGCCTAGACTCATATACAACATGACGTTTACATAAATATTGTTGGCCCAAAAGAACATTACAAACTTCGAGAGGAGAAATATCACACAATACCTCGTCTTTGAAGGGCTTGATGTCGTATGACAGTCGACATTGTTGGCTAACATGGAGATCGCTTCCTTGGTGGAGACATCCAATGGTGTAGGGTTGTGGGTGTGGCATTGTTGGCAGAGCCAACTGCTTGACGATCTCTACTGAGATGAGGTTCTTCTAGATACCGCTATCAACGATGAAGTGCAGCGGGGTGCCTTTTACCCACATATGTGAATGGAAGAGGCACTCTCCTTCTTCTGGCTTGTTTAGTTCACCAGGATGGATCTTGGTGGTAGCAACGGTGGCACTGGGTTCTGCATCAATGATCCATCTTCCCCTTTCTGGTTCTGACTTGGAGTCAGAACCCACATCTGATTCAGAGGCTTTCACTTCGGCCACCAGCAACTGCTTTGAGCGACAGTCAATAGTGTTATTCCAAGGGCTCTTATGGAAGTCGCACCACTTTGTTATAACCCTAATTTGCACCAGACATTCTTACCTCGCATCAAGCCATCTCATTTTCCTTCTTTTCCAAGCCACTACTAAACATCTCTTCTTAAAAACACCTTTTTTAAAGGCACATTCTAGCTAACCCACTATAGCCCATGTGTACACTTTAGCTGACCCACTACAGCCCGCGTGTACATGCTAGTTGGCCCACTATAGCCCGTGTGTACCTACAAAAGCATGAAAAATGGAAATTTGTTGACGAAACACATAGTTTTGGGTAAGTTAACTAAACCTTTTGACCATGCGTGGCCAGTCACTTGACTAAATACCTAGCTCCTTCTAGCCTATAAAAGAAGGGTTAGGGGTTCCATTTGAAAGGAGGAAAATCATAGTAAAGAAACTATCACTGAATTAGCATTCCCCCAGCCTCAACTTTTGCAACTAGTGTGTGAAGAGAAGCATATAAAGAAGTAGTTGGAGCACAGTTGAAGAGGATCCCAGGACCAGATTTGAGGAGCAGTGCCGATCACATATTGTAAAGTTTACTCTTGTGAAGATTAATACAAAAATGAATATGTTTTTCATCCCACCATATCATGTGTTCAAATTGTGTATTTATTTTACGATATTGTCACATCTAACCCAACAATTAGTATATGAAATGCATGTTTGCAGCTCCCTTTTTGTCCATGTGTGAATGCAGGTCAGCTTTGGGAGGAGGCTTGCAGTCAAGGAGTGAGTGAAAGCGAAGGGATCGACATCAAATGAAGGATTTAAGATATAGTTACCTAATCTTGTTTTCACCTTTGTATTGCATGAATGTGGGGTTTTTGTGTTGGGAGAATAGAACAAAGTAGAAGCCTTTAAATGGTCATTTTCTGCATGCATGATTAAACCCTTAGTGCTAGTTCGTAGGAGGGATTTCCCACCCACAACAGAATTGGCAGTCATCCTCCTCCCTATCAAGGTTTTACTTCCCAGGGTCTTTCTTGTCTAAATGTGGTCTCTGTCATAGCAGTTTAGCCTAGGTTTGGACTCGATTATAGCTTGCTTTTTCATTTAGAAGATTTATTGTGTTTCCTAGCTTTTTTAACTTATTTTTAGCTTGAAATTTTAAGAAAAATGAGTTGCATTTTGAAAAAAAAATCCCCCTCATGGTCGGGGAGGGCCATGAATCGTGCATTCATCAGTGTCTTTTAGAATCCTTTGTTATTTCTTCTTTGATTGGAAGAAAATATAAAAAAAAAACTTAGTTTGTTAGATCTCTTTCTTTCCTGGAATTTTCTTTGCATTGTTATTTGAAAAAGAAAAAGAAATTAGCACAGTGTTGTGTTTTATTCTAATTTTAAAAGCATTTCAAAAAAATATATATATAATCATTCTTTGTCAGTGTTCATATAAGTTTCATCATTTTTCGCAAGAGTCTTAACAACATTAGTTGCACTATCGTACCCTTTTTGAGTAAATCAAGCCAGTAAAAAGAACGCTAATTAAAATTTACTAGACTTTATGTTTGTAGGGTCCATCAACTAGATTAGGCTAAAGCCTTGATTTAGGTTGGAGAGGAAACTCTTCAAGGCTATAAAACAAAAATACGAGTCTGTGTTGAGGAGTGTAGAAGTCTAGTAACGTGGAAACTATCTGAGACCCCCCTCTAACACAGTGGCTAAACACGAGGTCGTGTGCAGAAGGGTAGTTGAGATAACCCCTCCAAAGTCAGACCAAGCATAGTGGGGAACAAATATAGAGGACTTGTCTTGGGATTTCGTTGATCGCATTTGCCACAGAGCTTCGTGGGTCTCGAATCTGTTTGAGGTCCTCAGTTGTCTTCTGGAACACTTTCTTTCGATACCCTTAATAGGTTTCAGGCTTGATACCCTGCTCATTGAGGTCCACCCAACTGTCGACTGTACCCACCTGGTGATTGTTCATGAGCTAGAAACCTAGTTTCCTTTATTTTAGGGACTTACACAGGTGACCGCGGGGGTATACCATAGTACCCAGGGAAGACATTGGGCCATGCTTTGTAGAGTATACCCGGAGGGTGCTTCCGTATTCAAGTTTCACTTGCACTGGTAATTTTCTCTAGAGTTGGTTGGTGTAAATGTTCTTCCAACTAGTTAGTCGTTTGCTTGATCTACCTTTAGGAACTTTTATTATGTGCTATGTGCTCCCTAGTTTTCCATAGTGAGTTATTCAGTCGTGGCTTCAGGTCTCTAACCTAGGGTGGTAGACCGCCCACTCCACCAGTTGAAAGGAATTTTCAGTCTTCCGCTTAGAAACGTGGAGCCACCTCTTGATAGGCGTTGTTTTGATAACACTGGTTCTTCAGAGTCAGTGTGTGAGAATTTTACGGATTTGAATGATCCCACAAGGGGAGAACCTCTGCATAAGATCTTCATGGCTAAAGTCCCTAACGATACCAACCAAGGATCCCCTTCATAAGGGGATTCTTGTGCTTTTCCCTTCTTTGAAAACGTTGGTGTCCCTTTAATGGCCACTTTGTACATTCCTAGGTTGAATGTGGGATTACCGGTTTGGTTGGGTACCATTCCAAATGTCCCAAATTCTCTTGACGCTTCTAAGTTTAGCACCTTAATTCATGGGCACCCTGTTGATGTTTCTTCGTCAGCAAAGTCTTCTCCTCCTCCTTCTCCCACCTCTGGTGAAAGTACAGTTACTAGTAACCGTAAGTCTAAATGAAATAGAAAGAGGAAGAATAGGAAGAATAAATCACCAACCTCTGCGAGTCATGTTGGAGATAGGTCGACAACCTCTGCAAGTCACGTTGAATACCAGCACCCAGCCTCTGCAAGTTATGCTGGGGGAAATCACCCACCCTCTACAAGTCATGCTGGGGGAAAAATTCCAGTCTGTGCTAGTCATACTGGCAATAGGTCTGTAGCCTCTACGAGTCATGTTATCAACCCATCACCAACCTCTGCAAGTCACATTGGAGATGTGCAACCAGCCACGACCAGTCATGCTAGGGGCATTGATTCTATTGAGAAACCTATACGGATAGAACGTAAACCTAATTTCCCTTGTAATCTTTGCAAGGGAGATCACCTTACTCATCTATGCCCTAGAATTCTAGAGGTACAAAGATTGTGGTCCCTGTCTGCAAGCTCTTTTGATTCTGATTCTTCTGAGGCTTCCTCACAGTTTATTCAGCCATTGGTTGCGAAAGTGGTCATGTTAATGCAGTCATCGGTTGATCCCACTCCTCTTCTGGGGGGTGATGTTCCTTTAGACCATGTAGTCTCGCAGCCCATTCAGCCATTGGTTGTGAAAGCGGTCATGCCGATGTAGTCATCAGTTGATCCCACTCCTCTTCTGGGGGGTGAGGTTCCTTTAGACCATGTAGTCCCACAGCCTATTTAGCCGTTGGTTGCGAAAGTGGTCATGCCAATGAAGTCATCGGTTGATCCCACTCCTCTTATGGGGGGTGAGGTGCCTTTAGACCATGTAGTCCCGCAACCTATTCATTCATTGGTTGTGAAAGTGGTCATGCTGACGCATTCATCGGATGATCCCACTCTTATTTTGGGGAGTGACGTGTCTACCGACTATGTTCTTAGCATTTCCAGTTCAGTACTTTCAGAACAAGGGGGCATTTCACTCATTCTGAGCACACCCCCTCCAAACCCTAGGATGGTTTCCTTTGATTGGAATGATTTTGTTGAGCCTCGTCTTCCTTCTTCTGCACCTTTTCAAATAAGGGTTGAAGTTAGCTCAAAAAACATTTATCAATGTATTGTGGATGAAGGAGCCTCCGCAAGTATTTTATTCTCCTCAATTTGGAAAGTCTTGGGATCTACCAAGCTTGTGTCTACTTCACATGAGTTGTTGGCTTTTGAAAAACGTCCTAGTGATTGTTTAGGGGTTATTCCTCAGTTGCCTATCTTGTTAGGTGGGAAAATTGTCCTTATTGATGTTATAGTGGTGCAAGGCCCATTAGATTTCAATATGCTTCTCGAGCATGATTATGTATATGATATGAATGTTGTGGTGTCTACGCTCTTCCAGGTTATGCATTTCCCTCACAATGGAAGCATTGTCACTATTGACCAGCTGGCATCTGATAATTACCATCCTAATTCGGCGTTGTTTCAGGCTACCCCTTTATATGTTCCTAATGTTCGTGTAGACTCCACCCCACCACGGGTTAATTATGTGGCGTCTTATCCTCGATGTTCAATTGCTTCTGAGCAGGAACCTATGAAGTCATGTTTTCCCTCTCGAGACTTGGTCTCAACAATTGATCCATTGGTTTATCCAATGGGGGAATGGGAGCCCTTGTTTCCCCCTCTTGGTCCAAGTGATCTTGAGTATCCTTCTGATTTTGATCTCATTGTTTGTAGATCCTCAAGCCCTCGTGCTCGTGATTCTTCGATGATAGAATTTGGGAATCCTGGCCAGAACCTCCATCGTCATATGGAGTATGGTCAGTTTACTTCACCCTTTGGGACTGTCGACCCTCGTTTACGTGATTTTTCGGATTTTGAATTGCCTTCATATGAGGCTATCCTTGAAGACATGACTATGGTTTCTATACCGTGGGAGGACTTACACCATGGTTTGTGTTTTCTTCCCTTTTGGGAGACTTTCCAAGTTGACTATCAAACAGACTCTTGGTCTGAGCCTAGCAGTGGACTCTACCTGAACCAGTTTCATACATGAGTCATAGCCCCCACGGGTCTTCTTTTAAGCCCTTTTCAGACCTGCTAAATATGAAAAGATTGCCGAGCAATCTTGTTGTCTTTCATGCTCATTAAACTGAAATTTGAAGGCACGTCTGTCCGGCGGTAGTTTACCCCTTTTTCAGTCCAGATGGTCAATTATATGAACAAAGGTATACTCTAGGAACTTCAGTTCTCTAGAAGAGTATCCTCAGGTATAATTTTAACCCTTTTTCGGGCCTGAGGAACTAAATTTACGAAAAATGAACCCCCATGGAGTCCATAATTAAGCTCTTTTCAGACTCCCTAAAATTGCAAAGATCGTTGAGTGACCTTAATCTTTCACACTCGTTAAAATGGTCTAGAAGAACATTCCTGACAGAGTCCATAGTTAAGATTTTTTCAGAATCCTTAAAAATGAAAAAATTGTCGAGTGACCTTGTCTTTATCACACTCATTAAAATGGTTTTGAGTAGATGTTTGGTCGGTGCTAGTTTACCCCTTTTTCGAGCGGACTAGACTATCTTCGAAAAAGGTACCCCAGTAGAGTCTCCTTTTACACTTTTTTCAAAATCTCTAAAAATGAAAAACCGATCGAGCTTACCTTCTCTGGGCTCGTTAAAATTACATCGAAGGATGTTACCATTGTGTGTCTTATTAATCGCATTTGCATACCCATGTCTTTGGCCTAATTCCGACTCCATGTTGCTCTCAACTGAACCATCTGAAGCATGTCTTATACGCAAGCCCTGTAGCACTTTGCCTTTTCGTCTTGACACCTTTGGCCCTAGGAGGGATTTTTTTGAGTGTCCTTGCTCTAAACATCAGTCTTGTCCTTGCACCTAGAACTAGTATGTTTATGACACTCATTCCTCCTTTGTAACGTAGCATTCTTTTATTATTTTTCCAAAATTATTGAAAAAGACAACAAAATCAAATATGCCCCAAAAAGAGGAAGGGAAAAGTAGTTTCTTTTTGTTGGCAGCACAATGAGTCTCCCTTGGACAAAGCACATCCTTTCATTTGTTCATCAAGCCCTAGGATTTAATATGACCTTAGGAAGCTATTCTCACTCCGTAGAGTTGTGTCCTCCTCCATTTGGTTATTCTTCCAAACATATGGAGAGTTTGTGTTGCCTCCTGCATCGTGAACTTATGTCAACATCATGCTACCTGAGTCTCATCATTTTTCGTGCTATTGTCCAAGGGAGGTTTTTACCAAGCCTGAGTTGGCCCCTCTGCAGTATGTCTCTTGCCCTCATGCCCGGCCATCCCGAAATTCCAATCAAGTCTTTGTTCGAAATCAATGAAGCCTTTAGTCTGATCATCAAGATCCTCTAGTCCATGCCCAATGAGCCATCAAAGACCTCTGGGTAGTGAATTTGTACACTCATATTACACTCCTACCCAAGTTTTAAAGATTTTGAATTTGATGCTCGAGCTCTGAAGACCTCATCTCCAGCCATCAGGCCTTATCAACTTCTAGAAGATGGATACTATACATGTATATCTTTTTTATTTTTAGATGTAGATCTGTTGTGTATTGCTCGCAGCTACACTTTATATAGTTATATGACATGGATCTACAGTGTATTTGAATGGTATCCATTATTTTATTTCATTCTGAGCATGGGTATGCCCGCCTCGGTGAGACAATTTTTATTTTGCAGATGGAACCTCCCACATTCTGTTCCCTAGGCTCACTAGTTTGGTACACTGATAAATATTGATAATGTATTTCAGCCATCAGATGCTCTTCTGACCTCACACATTAGGGGGCATATGTTATAACCCTAATTTTCACCAGACATGCTTACCTGGCATCAGGCCATCTCGTTTTCCTTCTTTTCCAAGCCACTACTGAACATATCTTCTTAAAAACACCTTTTTTAAAGGCACACGCTAGCTTACCCACTACAGCCCACGTGTACACTCTAGCTGACCCACTACAGCCCACGTGTACACACCAGCTGGCCCATTACAGCTCGCGTGTACCTACAAAAGCATGAAAAATGGAAAGTTGCTGACGAAACACATAGTTTTGGGTAAGTTAACTAAGCCTTTCGACCATGCATGGCCAGTCACTCGACTAAATACCTAGCTCCTTCTAGCCTATAAAAGAAGGGTTAGGGGTCCCATTTGAAAGGAGGAAAATCATAGTAAAGAAACTCTACCCAAATTAGCATTCCCCTAGCCTCAACTTTTGCAACTAGTGTGTGAAGAGAAGCATATATAGAAGCAGTTGGAGCACAGTTGAAGAGGAGCCCAGGACCACATTCGAGGAGCAGTTCCACCCACATATTGTAAAGTTTACTCTTGTGAAGATTAATACAAAAAGGAATACTTTTTTCGTCCCACCATATCATGTGTTCAAATTGTGTATTTATTTTATGATATTGTCACATCTAACCCAGCAATTAGTATATGAAATGCATATTTGCAGCACCATGTTTGTTCATGTGTGAATGCAGGTCAACTTTGGGAGGAGGCTTGCAGTCAAGGAGCGAGTGAAAGCGAAGGGATCGACATCAAACGAAGGGTTTAAGGTATACTTACCTAATCTTGTTTGCACCTTTGTATTGCATGAATGTGGGGTTTTTGTGTTGGGATAATAGAACAAAGTAGAGGCCTTTAAATGGTCATTTTCTGCATGCATGATTAAACCCTTAGTGCTAGTCTGTAGGAGGGATTTCCCACCCACAACACACTTCCCAGTATCTTTCTTTGTCTTTTCGGTGTCCTTCTTTGCTTGCGGCTTGGATTGGTTGTCCTGATACTGTCCATATTTTCTTTGTCCTTTGTTTTGTGGGTTGGGGCCGCCCTTTCCTGGATTTTGCTATGAGGGGTTCCCAGGCCAAAATTTCCACGTATTTTGTTTGAGCTTCTTTTCGATTTTGATGGGATATCGGTAGGCCGTACCCAAGGACGAGATGTACAGAAATTCCATTTCAGTTTGGATGTATCTATGAAGATCACCGTGATACTTGAGCACCAGGTGTCACTCTAAATCTTTGATACCCAGCTTGGTGCGCAAGGTATGGAAGATATTTGTGAACTCTGTCACTGCTTGGTCTCTTTCTTGGCGCAGTGTGGTCCATTTTGTATAAAAGATGTCATAACTTCCAACAGGGTAGTATTTTTCCTTAATAGCATCTCTGAAGGATTCGTAGGTGGTCATGACTGTAAGTAATGAGGGTTCCTCTATTTCCTTTTTCTCATAGAAAGTTTCCCACCAATCTTTGACATCGGGGACGACATTGAGGAGAGAAAAAGTAATACTTTCTCTATTTGAAAATTTATGGACAAAAAAATACCCTTATAGTAGATTCAACAATTTGTCTACAACATCTGCGTCTATCTAACCATCAAATATAGGAATATCTATGTTGATTTTTAACTTGAAGGGGGCGGCGCCTCCACTCATGGAAGATGCGTCGCTTGTTGGTAGTCGTCGAAGGATTTGTGCGAAACTATCCATCATCGCGTTAATCTGTTGCATGAGGGATTCCTTAAACAACATTTTGAAAGGATCTCCTATCCCATCAGCTTTTTTCCTCAAGAAAAAGAAGCTCGAGGCCCAATTCTTTGTACCCTGACCTCATTGGAGACATGCATTAAGATGACAAGGAGAAGACTGCTCTGATACCAGTGATCCAGATTTTATGAGCAAAACGAAATGAATACAAATTATTAAAATATTCTTAACACAAAATAACAGAGATACAGTAAAATTGGTTTTCTATTCAATAAGGAAATAAGCTGAAACTATAAAATGCAGTGGAAAACAAGCTTGCTGGAATGGTGGCGGCTTATCTCTGAGAAGAGATGTGACTGTTGTGCTCATTCACAAGAATATGGTTACAATGAGGCTCTAAAGTCCTTTTACAATAAATAGGAATGTCAAAAACCCTAGACATCCAAAAACCTAACCCTAGGAGATGAAGTGCCAAAAGGCATGTGGGCCTCGTTTGGGTAAGTTAGTACATCAATTTCTCAGGGTCGTAACTTTTGCATACGATCTATGTTTTATGTGCATGATAGCCCATTGGAAAGGTCTAATTGAGAAGAAAAAATTTCTAATGGCCTGAAGTAATGCTAATAGAATTCCCTAGGGCCCCAAATCCCCAAAAAAAGTCATTTAGGGCCTCAAAATAGCCCCAGAAGTTTGGAACCCAAAAAATTGTCGAAAAAATTCCAAGGTGGAAAATTGTTTTTCAAGCCAGTGGAATAGGTGGGTGGCCACCAATATCCACTTGGATCAAACATGGGTCAGGTGGATTCATTTAGGAGAGAATTTTTACAACACCACTTTCCACATGTCCATTGGTATGACACCCTTCCAAGCATTATACGGGTATGATGCTCCCACTTTGATAGAATTGGTTTTTGGGGAGATCAGAGCTCCCCAAGGCCAAGGATTGGATCATAGATAGTGAGGAGATTCTCAAATTTATAAAACAAAACCTCCAGACATCACATAATCGACAAACGATGAGTGCAGACATGCATAAGATAGAGCACAGTTTTGAGGTTGGGGATTTGATTTGCTTGAGACTCCAACCATACAAACAATCATCTCTAAAGAAGAGTGGGGTTGAGAATCTCAAGACTAGATTTTATGGACCTTACAAGATCATGCGCCGGGTAGGATAGGTTTCCTATGAGTTAGAGCTTCCAGAGGAGAGCAAAATTCATAATGTGTTCCACATATCTTGCCTCAAGAAGGCAGTGGGACAGTTCATCAACACATAAAAGGAACTTCCACAATTGGATGAGGAAGGACAATTGGAGTTGGTTCCGAAAGAGGTACTTTAGTTCCGTGAAAAAAAACTAAGGAGGAGGGTCATCATAGAGTGTTTGATCAGATGGAAAGGGCTTCCCATAGAGGATGCTACTTGGGAGAGTGAGCAGGTGTTGCAGCACCCTGGATTGGTATTGCTTAAGGAAAAGAAATTTCGGGAAGGGAGGACTGTAATTTTCCTTTCCAAATAGGAGCTTGAGAGATGAGGCTTAATGGTTTAAACAACCTTGTTATACTATAGACAGGGCCAAAAATGGGTAAACATGGTTACTAGAGGTCATCCAAGTCAAAGGTGTTATAATCAGAAAGTGACTTTGAGCTAAAAGTGGCTAAAAGCACTTTTAAACCAACTTGAGATAAAAATAGAGTAGATGAGATAAAATTAGAATTCAACAACAAATTAGGGTTTCAGGCAGCTATAAGAGAAGGTACAATGACGTAATTCATCATTATGCAGATTTTGACTTGTCATTGAGGAGAAAGGTGCATCTTAGGAGAGGTAGCTCAGTGGATTCTAGGAGGAATACACCAGTGGCTAATTTCAGTGTTGAGAGACACACCCTATTCATCAGGGAGATCACACAGGTCTTCTATCAATCTTCAACAACAGTTCTACAGGATTCAGCAACAAGGGCACACTTGTTCAGGGAGAGGGCGCAACTTCTGAGGAGGTTTAGTGGATCGAATTGTCCCATTCATGGAGAGTTCATAGATTCCCCTCCAACCCATTTGAGAGGCAGGCCATATGCATCTTTTTCCTAGTTTCTCATCAGATTCAGAAGGGGGAATCATCAGGGACGCAATTTCCGGACATTGGGAGTGTGGCACTTTGGGAGGACACATTCGGGATTCCCAAGCAATCATCAAATAAGATACAAGGAAACCATTCCGACCCATTTCAAAGTAGGATAGGGTGATCAGTTTGAGACACATCTCATCCAATTCTGATGGTGGAATCACTAGGGCACAATTTTCTATTAGTAGAGGGGTGCATTCCCCGGGAGGATCCATCCAGGTCCAAACACACCAACATAGGGTCCAATTGTTGGAGTTACTTCACACACACCTAGGATTTATTTTTCCTAAGTTTTTTCCTTGTTTATTAGTCATAATTAGTCATTATCCAGTCTCTTATATTTTTGGGGAGAATATTCCACCTAAAGAATATTCTCTTTCAATTGACACTTCAGTTTGACTATTTGAGTTGACTTTAGATGCTGCATTGGTTTTGTCGCCATGCAACATTGGGATCATCACCATGATAATTCAAAATTTCCTTGGTATCATCACCAAACTAGCGCATTACCCTTGATTCCCTAAGTTAACTCCTCACTACTCTTTGTTCAGTCAATTAACTGAAGACTAGTTGACTAATTAACTCAACTAGGTGGCAGTTCACTTCTGTAACTGCCTGAGAGACTAGAATAGGTGGAAGTTCACTCCCGTAATTGCTGGAGTGTGTCCATATCAAACTAGACCACCACTATGGCACATTGGTTCTCCTCCAGTGTGCACTCATTGAGTTATACAAAGTATATCATGTGTAAATTATTCATTATTCACAATGGCTAATGAGAATTCTTTCATTCTTTCTCTCCTTCTTATTCTTTCTCTTATTCTCTTTGAAAATGTGTTTATAATTGTTTATCTATATCTATTCTATATAGGTTCAACACATTTACATGGTATCAGAGCCAAAAGACTGCTAATCAAAAGCTACACCAAATTGTTTTGCAGGTACAAAAGATTGAAGACAGTGGAAATATGGATTTCCAAAAAGAATTCATTCTTACACCTTACAACTATTTTGCATGGAAGGAGAAAATAGCCATACATCTCTAAACCAGAGGGTTGTACAAGTTAAAATTGAATACAGATACATAACTGACATCATTCATAGAAAAATCCAAGTACTTGAATCGCATGGATGAGGCACTAGAAACAATTTGTAGTCTTATTTCTCATGATATCCTTTTTCACATATCTTCCTGTAAGACTCCCAATGAAGCCTAGACCACCTTGGAAGGGGTCTTTGGAAAACATGATGATATGAGGGGACACATGCTGGAGGTGGAGCTGCTCACATTGGATCCAAAACGCTTCGAAAATATCCAAGATGTCTTTACAACATTCAAGGATTTACTGTTGCAACTCAAAGCTTGTGGGGTTGATAAATCAAAGGAGGAGAAACAAATGGTTCTCAACATTCTCTCCAATCTTGGTCCTGAATTCTCTGTATTCGTATCCACACACCATTATTTCATATTCACCTCCAGAGCCACATGGAATATGCCTTCTCTTGAGGACTTTATCGAATCCCTGACATAAGAGCAAACCAAGCTCATTAACATGGGCACAATCAAAGGCCTAGGGGCACATGCACTCATTGTGGATGATGGAAGTCACAAATATCATAAATCTAAAGATAAATATAAACAGAAATCTCATGCAAATCCGAAGAAGGAAGGGTACACAAAACCCTTCATCAATGCCTCCGGATCCAAAGGGGAAAAGGGAAGAAAAGGGGAGAAGTGCACGTACTATCACAAAGGATTCCATTCGGAATACACATGCATGAAAAAATAAATAGATCTGATGTCTCAAATACTTCAGAAAAACAACATTGGAGATCGCATCCCCTAGGGTGCCAAGAAGAAGAATCCAGAAGATTTGAATTCCAAGAAAGGCAATTCTAGCCATCCCTTGATTTCCATCAACTCCTCACCTGATGCTTGGATTGTAGATTCAGGAGCATCACATCACATGGCTACCTCAAAAGAAGTATATTATTCTTTGGATGCATGAAAAGTTCCTCCTATTCTGATGGGGGACAACCCTTCTGTTGAAGTCATCGACAAAGGAAGGATCAAGCTCACCAACAAAAGCTTCAAGAACGTGTTGCATGTTCCCAAAATTTTTGTCAACCTTCTCTCCATGTATCAGATGAAAAATTCGGACACCGGAAATAAATTCATATTCACACCAAATTTCGTGGACATCTACGATATGAAAACCAACTCCAGGATTGCTACCGGTGAGGTAAATCATCAATCAAGATTGTATACATTTTCTGAATTCATTGAACCTGATTTTGCTTTACTTCTTACTCATGCTGATGAAAGTAGTAGGATATGGAACGAAAGCTTTGGAAATTTGAATTTCATATACATGCAATATCTTAGCAATCAAATATTGGTTGATGGTCTACCAGACATCCATTTCTCCAAGGGAGTGTGTGAGGGATGTGTTCTCGGGAAACACTCTCAAGAGAAATTTGACAAGGGAAAGTCTCAGAGAGCCTCTACACCTTTAGATCTGATCCACAGTGACATTATGGGTGCTTTTCCACATCCATCGATCAAAAAAGTGAGGTTTGTTCTCATTTTTGTTGATGATTTCTCACGTTTTACATGGATCTACTTTCTCAGGCAAAAATCCGAGGTCTTTCAACACCTCAAAGATTTCAAAGCCTTGGTTGAGACACAGTCCAGAAAGAATATCAAGGTCCTCCAAACTAATAACGCAGGAGAGTATGTAAATCATGAGATCCATGATGTTTTCCATGAGGCAGGGATCTAGTTGCATCACATAGTTTCCTATACTCCGCAGCAAAACAGAGTTGTTGAGCAGAAAAACAAATCTCTAAAGGAGATGGCATCTTGCATGTTGCATGCAAAGTCACTACCACAGAGACTATAGGCCGAAGCACTTAATTGTGCAACATACATCCAAAACAGATCTCCCCATAGATCTGTCAAGGATAAGACCACCTATGAGGCTTGGAGCGACCTCAAACCGGAAGTGACCCACTTTCGCATTTTCGGTTCATATGCATGGGACCAAATTCCCTCTGAAAAGAGGAAGGCACGTTACCCACAGAGCACTGAGTGCATTTTTTTTGGTTACCTTGATGGTGTGAAGGGATATAGGCTTATTGATATTTCCTCAGACCAGATCATCATTGAGCAAAGTGTCCAATTCGAGGAAAGTGTCTCGCATGCACCTCAACAACCGCATATAGACACCTTCATTCTTCCACCTGTCCGAGATGATGAGAATCCACATGTCGACTCTTCTTCAGAAGAGATTTATTATTCATAGGACTCAGATGATTCAAATTCAGATTCAGTACAGTCGCATGCAGAGTCAGAGCATCCAGATGCATTTGTAGAGCTAGAGCATAGGCCCAAGTGGGCATAAACTACTCTTCAGGATGTTGGGGATCTCGTTGGTGATCCAGTCGACACTAGGAGGACTCGATCTAATTTTGAGGATCCTCCTATTGCACTCACTACCACCGAAAAATTTTCCTCCAGGCATATTTTCTTGGTTTAGTCTTCAGATCCACAATCTTATGGTGAGGCTGCTAGAAATCCTTTTTGAGAATCTTCCATGCAGTAGGAGTACAACTCCCTCCTTGAGAACCAGACTTGGTATCTAGTTCCCCTTCCTTTTGGGAGGAAACTTATCAGATGCAGATGGGTCTACAGAACCAAGAGCACAACAGATGGACATATTAGAAGATACAAATCCAGGCTTGTTTCCAAATGCTTTCAACAGGTTCATGGTATTGACTA
>JASDQU010104073.1:212860-227298 GCA_032191745.1 Picea mariana
GGCTGATTGAGCTATGGAGAGCCCGGTTGTAGCTGTGTTGTACATAGGGGAGGCTCTCATCCCATGTGCATGGATGATTTGAGTTTTACATGCGTAGAATGTGTACAATCATCCGGTTGACGACCTCTGTCTGGCCATCAGTTTGTGGATGGAAAGTTGTGGACTTGGTGAGCTTGGTGTCCAGCATCGACAAGAGGCTAGACCAAAATGTACTGAGGAACCTACTGTCCCGATCTGAGATGATGGACTGTGGGATCCCAAAGTGTACCCACACTCGTTCAAAGAAGAGTTTAGCAGTGGCTTCTGCAGTGATATTCTTCTTGCAGGCCATCATAATGGATATCTTCGAGAATCGGTTGAAGACCACAAAAACAAAGTCATTTCCATGCTTAGTAGAAGGAAGGCTCGACATGTAATCCATAGAGATGGATTCCCAAGGTCGACTGGGGGTAGGAAGTGGAGTATAGAGGCCTTGCTTCTTGATGGTCGGTTTGGCAATGGCGCAAGCAGTGCAGGACTTGATGTACTTCCCGACAACCTTTCGAAGGTTCGTCCAATAGAAATACTTTTGTAGTACTGCCGTGGTTTTCTCGACCCCAAAATTCCCAGCGACCCAACTGTAGTGTGCCTCCCAAATCATCTTGGCACGCTCGCTTGAAGGAACACAAAGGTGTCCCAGGTGACAAAGCAGGGCATCCTGGAGATGAAAATTGGGAACTTGCTTACCCTCCAAGAGTGTATTGTATGTGTGGCTGAATTCTGGATCGCTTGTGTAGAGAAGCGGCCAATCGGAAGTCTCATGCCCACAAGAGTTGAGCACAGTGGTTAGCGCCAGGATTGGTGGTCAAATGAGGCAGTCTGCAACATTATTGGTGATGTCTTTCTTGTACTTAATGTTCAAATGAAACTGTTGCAGGTATGTGGACCACTTCTGATGGTGATCGTTCTGCAACTTCCCTTGTGTCTGTATGAATTGCAGGGGTTCATGGTCTGTGTGGTTGACCGTTTCCTTTCCCAAAATGTAATGCTTCCATTGCCGACAAGCATGCACAATGGAATACATTTATTTTTCATAAGTGGGATACTTCCAGACTATGTCGGAAAGTGTCTCACTGTGATATGCCACTGGATGCCCATGTTGAGTAAGGACTGCCCCAATGGCATAGTCAGAGGCATATGTTTCGATCTCAAATGGTTGTTGCAAGTCTGGTAATGTGAGCACTAGTGCAGAGTAGAGGCGATGCTTCAACTCCCCAAACGCCTTCTGTTGAGATTCGGACCAAAAGAATTTTGCTTTAGCTCCTCCCTTGGTGACTTGAGTCAAGGGCCAAGTGATATGAGAGAATCCCAACACAAACCTGCGGTAGAAATTGGCAAGACCTAAAAAGCTGTGGAGCTCTGTTAGGGTGGTTGGGGCTAGCCAATCCTGAATGACTTGGATCTTTGCTGGATCCACATGCGCCCCCCTCTCATCAATAATGTATCCCAGATACTGAACCTGGGTCATGCCAAAAGTGCATTTCTCCAAATTGCCACACAACTTGTGTTGTCGCAGGGTTTGGAGGACCTGTCGGATGTGGTGGAGGTGCTCTTCCCAAGTCTGGTTGAAGATCAGAATGTCATCCAAGTACACCACTACATATGAGTTGGTGAATGGCCATAGGATGTCGTCCATTAGCCTCATGAAGGTTGCAAGGGCATTCGTTAACCCGAATGGCATGACCAACCATTCGAAAAGGACCTCCTTGGATTTGAAGGCAGTCTTCCACACATCAGAGGGTTCGATTGGTACCTGGTGATACCCCGACTTCAAGTCGATCTTGCTGAAATATTTTGCCCCCTTGAGTTGGTCTAGAAGGTCATCAATCTGTGGGATCGAGTACCTATTCTGAACAGTGATCTTGTTCAGTGCCCGATAGTCAATGCAAAGTCTCCAAGTCCCATCCTTCTTCTGCACCAACACGATCAGGCTCCCACGGGGTGATGAACTCGGTCGGATGTGACCTTTCTGCAACAACTCCTGAATCTGCCTCTTGATTTCGTCGTTCTCCAAAACAGAGTGCCGATAGATGGCTCCATTGGGTAGCGGCGCACCTGGGGTCAGATCGATGGGGTGCTTGACCTGGCAGTGTAGAGGCACCCCTGCAGGGGAGGTGAAGATGTCCTCGTACTCCTCCACAACCTTATCCATCTGTTGTTTTCGTGCAGTGGGGCCCTGTCTAGAGGTCATGGCCACAGTCTTCCTCTTTCCCTGAGGGCGGATCATCAGGAAAACAAATTTCCTGGTTTTGGAAATGAGCTTACTGCATTGTTTTGAAGTAACCAAAGAGATGGTGGTAGGCGGTACTATATCCGATATCCTGTGCAGCTTATTTCCCAAGGTGATAATAACAGCACGAGGCCTGAACTCATACACAGCATGTCACTTCCACAAGTACGTTTGGCCTAATAATACATCAGAAACATCAAGAGGATCAATGTCACATAATACCTCATCCGTGAAGGGCTTGATGTTGTAGGGAAGGCGACATTGTTGGCTGACGCGAAGGTCTGATCCTTGGTGCAACCACCCGATGGTGTATGGTTATGGGTGTGCTGTGGTCGGCAAGCCCAGCTGCTTCACGACCTCTACCGAGATGAGGTTCTTCTGGCTCCCACTGTCGACAATGAACTGCAATGGGGAACCCTTTACCCACATCTTGGAATGGAAGAGACGCTCCGCCTCCTCTAGATCCTCTGGTTCCTCCTTCTGGATCTTTGTGGTGGAAACGGTGGCGTTGGGCTCCGCATCGATGATCTGCTTCCCCCTGTCATTCCCCTTTTCAGGTTCTGATTCAGAGTCGAAGCATGCATCCGATACAGAAGCCTTCAACTCGGCTACCAGTGACTGCTTGGCCCGACACTCACTTGTGTTGTGAGTGGAGCTCTTATGGAACTCACACCACTTCCCCATGTCCTTTTTTGGATTCGTGGTGTTGTTCTTTGCTTGTGGCTTTGGCGGGTTATCCTGGGCCACCCCGCCTTGGCTTGGTCCTTTGTTTGGTAGTTTGGGGGTACCTTTCCCTTGCTTCTGATTCGCAGACCCAAAGTCTCGCTTTTTCTGTTTGAACTTCTACTCAATCTTAGCAGCATATCGGTACGCCACACCAAGTGAGGAGATGTCGAGGAACTCCATTTCCTCCTGAATGTGCAAACAACTGTGGTACTTTAACACCAAATGTTTCTCTAAATCTTTGATACCCATCTTTGTGCGTAGGGTATGAAACAGATTCATTATCTCATGCACATCTTGGTCCCTTTGTTGCCGCAGCGTAGTCCATTGTATGTATTTGTCCTCATAGCTCCCCACGGGATAATATTGTTCCTTGATGGCGTCTCGGAAAGAATTCCAGGTGGGTGTGGCCAAGAACAGAGAGGGTTCCCTCTCACCCTATTTCTCCAAGTAGGTTTCCCACCAGTCCTTGACATGGGGGGCGGCTTTGAGGAGTGCGAAAATAATCCTTTCTCGGTCGGAAAATTCATGAACCGAGAAATATCCTTCTAACAGATTCAACCATCTATCTATGGCATATGCATCTATTTGGCCCTCAAATATGGGAATGTCAAAGTTTACTTGTACCTTAAAAGGAGTGGCGCCTCCAGAGTGGTTGTTGGATGTCGATGCGCCGCTAGTAGGAATCCGTTGAAGAATCTGGGCAAACTTGTCCATCATCGCATTCCTTTGTTTCTCGAGGGCCTCCTCGAGCAACATTTTGATAGGATCTCCTGCTCTTTCATCTTTCTTTTCTTCCCCCATGGGCGGTCATCGGGGTTTGCGACACTGATCTTGCAAAGGTTCAACCAGATCGAGCCCCAACTCCTTATACCCCGACCTCGTTGGGAACATGCAAAGAAAGATTGCGAACGAGCAGACCGCTCTGATACCACTGATCCGGATTTATATAGGAACACAATGAAATACAGAAATACACATAAACACAGAGATGCAGCGGAAATAAGACTTCATTTCATTAATAACAAATGACTGAAAAATGCTTACAGACAGAATGGAAATAAACTAGCTAGGGCGCTGGTAGCTTATCTCTGAGAAGAGATGTGGCGGCTACTGGCCTCTAAACCGCCTGTTACAATGAGGCTCAAAGGCCTGTATATTACTTAGAAACAATGGAAAACCCTCAACATCCAAAAACCTAACCCTAGGAGATGAAACGCCAAAATATGGGCCTCGTTGGGGTAAATTGGTACATCAATTTCCCAAGGTCGTAACTTTGGCATACTATCTCTGTTTGACGCACATGATACATTGTTATAAATATCTATCCGAGGACTACACTGTTGATAGCGAATATCGAGTCCAAAATAGACTCATATTGGTCAGACCATTCATGCCCAAAAAACGTCGTTTAGGGCTTCAAAACAGCTCCGGAAGTTAAGGACCCGAAGAACTGCTAAAAATAGTAAATTGTGCTACAATTAAGGAAACTGAAATACTGAAAGAAACAATGGTGTGGGTCCAAGTGGAATAGGTGGGTGGCCACCAATATCCACCTAGATCAAAGAATGCTAAAAATAGGATCCCCTTGTGCTACCATGTTAAAAGGTCTCCAATACTAAGATTTGTCAATGGTAAAACTATCCACTTGACAAGGACCAGTGGGCTTTCCCACAGCCCTAATGTTAGAAATTATAGCGCCAATCTAAGAAAATACTTGAAAAGGAGGAACAAAATTATCTTCAAATATATTAGAATTTCTAGCTAACCAAATGCCCTAGCAAATAAGACGAGGAAGATATCTAATTTCTTTCCAACCAGTATTATTGAACCACTATCTGAAACAAATCTTAATGGACACTAAATTTCAAACATTTACTATCCTGATTAACTTCTGTGCATCTTTTTGTACCTATTGAGGGTAAGGACAAAGAGAAAGAAAGTGAGAGATAGATTCATCCTCGGATCTGCACAAGTAACAGATACCATGACTATGTTTATTCTTTTTTTCAGTACTTCCCATGTCAGTGCCTTATTCTTCAAATCTCTTGTAACTTTAGATTATGTAAATAAGAAATTTACTGTACATATTAATGGAATAAATACAAGTACTCCTATGTTCTCATGAGGAGTTTGTAATTCTAGGCAGATAGTTAGCAGAAAAGTTGTGGAACCTGTGCAGCCTGGTATTTCTGCAATAGAGATGAATAAAATGGAAAGATGCATCCTTTATGATTTAATGCATGAATCGATACTCGGTCCAAACAAAGAAAGATTGATGAAGGATTGTACTTCTGAGTCCCCTAATGCATTCTGGCATAGGGAAAAATATTTTGTATCATTACCCTACAATCCGTTGGTCAATGTTTCTCCACAAAAGGCTTATGCAGCCTTAATGAGTCCCTCAGAAATAAAGGTTTGCCAGGAAGAGATCCAAGACCTCCTAAAGAAAGGATTGATAGAACCATCCAATAGTGTTTGGGCCTACAGAGGGTTCTATGTAAATAAACATTCAGAGAAGTGTTCAAAACTGATCTCAAACACTTAGCCAACACAAGATTTCAACCTCCTATAGTTATTCACCAATAAAGAAATGGAACCACATGGATTTACTGTAACTATGAGAAGAAATACAAGAGACTAAGCAATCTGAAAATATAGCAACGGAAATATAAATGAACAGCAACACATTCATCACATTTGACACATTTAATTTATGGGCAATGCCCCTGGAAAAACCCAACATGGGAAAACCAGTCCAAGAGAGTCTTCTTTATTGATCTTCATAGGGGAAATTCTGAGTTAACAATAGCAGTATTCTACAACATTAATTACAGCGTTGAAMTTACAAATTGTTCCCACAAACACATATATTTATGTGCTAAAAACCCACATTATCAGCAATAGAAATCTACCTCAAAAATCATGCCAATAATCAACAGTATAGTCTCTATTGTACAATATTCAACATCAGCAGAAATTCCTCAGCATTCATACACAGTAACAACACTCTTATGGACCAAAATTCAGCAACCTTAGAGCCTAGAAATTTGTGCCATCTGCAGCCTCATTATTTTTACATTCACGGCAGTGTTGTATATCTCTCCGATATATCGGATATATCAAATATATCGTCGATATTTAGAGGTTGTCGATACATTGTTGGGAATATGTTGCGACATATCTGACATATTGAATGTGTCGCGACACATTGTGAATATATCGTGAGTCGATGACAAATATCGGGCCGCTGGAAAAATAGGCGGAAAAGTGCGCATGAAGGGGTTTCAAAGGTCGCGGGTTTATTTTTTTCACTCATTGTTTCATTTCTAAGGTGTGAGAGAGCTAGAGAGGTGTGAGGGAAGTCATTGTGCATCTATCCAAGGAGGAGAAAGCCAAGGATATTGTTGCCATTAGCGGAGAGATCGTGAAGTGGGGATTCATCATTCAATCATTCAAACCATCAAGATTTCCAGGTATAATCCAAAACGTTTCTCTTTCATTTGTTTGAAGTTTGAACTTTGTTTTTCTAGAGTTATGCTAGGGTTTGCAATGTGCCTCTTGTTGTTGTTTTCGAATGGAAGATTCAGTCACCCTGCATTCATCTAGCTCTCATTATTTAACCTTTGCATTATCATGTGTTTATTTTGGTTTTTTTTTGTGCCATGGGTTTAATATTTTCACCTAAACAAAATGTCGAAGGCATTGGATCTAACGTGGGTGTATGGTGAACCGGTAGAACTTCCCAATAGACAAATATTGACATGCAATCTTTGCAGCGAGAGAATTTATGGAGGAATTAGTCGCTTGAAATACCACCTTGCCAAAATCATTGGGTTTGATGTGTATATTTGTCTAAATAGTAGCCCGGAAATTATGTGCATTGCAAACCAATCACTCATTGATATGGCTAATAAGAGGGATGCGATCGAGGCTCACAAAAAATAACTTGAACTTGCAAATAGAAACACTGGAACAAGTGCCCCTGAGGGGGGACCAATACCACAATCCCACTCCCCAGCCACAAGGCCCTTAACTTCTGCAGTCCGCTCATCAACCTCACCTTTCTTTGTGACGAGGTCAACACCTGGGGGGAAACCTTCTATTCAGTCATTGATTAAAAGAAAAGAGACGGAGGAGGCCGACAATCTTGTGGACAAATTTTTTCTTTGGAGTGATATACCTTTTAACATTGCCAATACCCCTTCTACCATTCCATGTTTGAAGTTGTTGCAATTGTTGGCTCAGGGTATAGGGGGCCTTCCTATCAGGATTTGAGAGGGCGTCTCCTTCAAGGTGAAAAGGCCGACTACACAGAAAGATTAGCTCATCTCAGGGAAACATGGAAGACCACCAGATGCACCATGATGTCGGATGGGTGGAATGATGGGAAGGGAAGGTCAATTCTAAACTTCTTGGTTAATTGTCCCAAGGGGAAAATGTTTATCAAAAGTGTTGATGCAGGTGCATATACAAAAGATGCACAATTATTATGTGAGTTGTTGGATGGATTTATCCGAGAGATAGGCCCGCAGTATGTTATCCAAGTCATCATGGACAATGTTTCTAATTATGTTGTTGTTGGGAGGATGCTTATGGAGAGGTATCCATCCTTGTACTAGAGTCCTTGTGTCGCCCATTGCATTGATTTGATGCTAGAGGACATGGGAAAACTTCCTTGGATCAAGGAAATCATTGATTTAACTTAGAGTGTGACAAAATATATATATAATCACACGTTTGTTATTTCACTCATGAGACAATTCACATGGAACAAAGAATTGGTGCGTCCCGCGATCACATGTTTCTCCACCAGCGTCATTTCTCTTCAATCGCTCCTCAATAGTATGTTGGAGTTACAAAGAATGTTTCTTTCTAATGAGTGGGTTGTTTGTGTCTATAGCACCAAACAAGATGGGCAAGCCATAGCCCAACTTGTGAGACATGACTAGAGATTATGGAGTGGAGTAGGTGAGGTATGTACCATTAGTGAACCTTTGGTAAAGGTTCTTCGATTGGTTGATGGTGAGAAGCCCGCAATGGGCTACTTGTATGAGGCCATGGATAGGGCCAAGGAAGATATCTACTGCTACTATGAGGACAAGGGGGAGGAAGGACTCACCAAGAGAGCTCAAATATGGGGTGTGATTGATGAGCGATGGAATAACACTATCCAACGTCCCATTCATGCAGCAGGACTCTACCTCAACACTGCATTCGCTTATGCTTGTGGATTTAATTTTGATGGTGAGGTCATTGATGGTTTACTCCAGTGTGTTCAGAGGATGGTGTTGACTCCAACTGAACGCTCGGAGATTTCTAAATAGAATGAGATATATAGGATGGCATCTGGGATGTTGAGCTATGATATGGTTGTCCAAGATAGGACCAAAAGGATGTCAGGTAAGCTTCAATTTCAAATTTTGTTTATTCCTTTCTATATATTATATATGACATTTATTACTTGATGGAAATCCGAAATATAATTTGTTGCCTTCCTTTCATTTTATTCATTGTAGATGTCTGGTGGAAACACTATGGTGGAAATCTCCTAGATATGCAGAAACTTGACGTTCAAGTGCTTAGTCAAACTTGCAGTTCTTCAGGGTGTGAGTGCAATTAGAGTGTCTTTGAAAAGATACACTCCAAGAAGCGCAACAGGTTAGAAATGTTCAAAAATGCAACAATCAAAATTTAAATTGTTTATATTTTTTTTAATTTTAATTTTTACAGTTTAGTATTTACTATTTACCATCACTAACTATGGATCTCAATGTTCATATAGGTTAGGTACCCAATGCCTTAATGACTTGGTATATGTCTACTACAATCTAAGGTTGTGGGTGAATCAACTTGAAAAAGAACCTGACATAGAGGCCATTTCATTGGATGACATTAACACCACTAGTCAGTGAAGGGTGGATATTCAAGAGCCTGAAATGGAGGAGGCACCCGAGTGGTTGGAGGAGGAGCATGCAGATGATTTGACGGAGGAGGAAACAACATAGGAGGAGGAGGAGGAGGAGGAGGAGGAGGATGTTCCACTTCCAGTGGATACAGAGGCTGAGGAGGAGATTGGACTTATAGTGGATCCAATGCCACCACCATCTCCATGGTGAGCTATACCTGGAGTTGGACTTGAATTCGTTGGGACTGGGAGGAGGCAACACACTTTGCCTTCTACCTCATCCCCATCACTTACCACCTCAGATGGAGCATCTGAAGCAGTTGGAGCTTCCACTCCAAGCTCATCCCAAGTACCTCCACAACCACCTACTACTTCCAGAGGAAAAGTGGTGTCATTTATCCGTAAAAGGGCTAGAGCACCACGGCCTAGAGGGAATCAATGATTTGGATTCCTATGATCTATCATTTTCATTTTATCATGTACTATTTAGTATCTATATGCCTCATGATGATCCATCTCATGAGATGCATTTATTTTTATCATTTGATGTGATTTTGTATCTACTATCATCTTATCATGAACATGTTTCAGAATTTTCAATTTACTAATGATATGTGACCACTTGGCATCTTATGCATCTTATTTWTTAGTTTTATTTTCATATTTATGTAGCAATGTGTTTATTTGATGTTGTTGTTGCTTTACATGTTTAAAAAATTGAATAAAATGAGTGTTTTTGTATTTGTTTGAGGTCTTGCGACATTTTYCGAGATATTCCGATATTTTCTTCCGTTGTCGCTGATAAGTTACATTCTAGACCCTCGCCAATACTTTCCCCAAGACAAGATATACAACATTGATTCACAGTTGTACGACCCTCTTCAAATCCATACTCTACTTYTCCTTTCTTGACTGTACGGACCAACATTCAATGTTGTACTTGTCTTGAGGTGTGTGCCCTCTCTCCCTCTTGCAAAGTGTGCCCCTTCTCTTGTTGTCCTTCTCCTTTCTCCTTCAACTCAACACTCTCTTGGAATTCTCTTGGAATGTGAGTGACTCTTCACATTCCTCTCAACATCTCCTCCCAAAAGGTGCACCCCATCTCTCCTCTAGTGTTCCTTTTATTACTCATTAATGAGTAACACCTCTAACCCTTGGTCTCCCTTGAGTGACTCTTCACCTTCCCTTGAGATCAACGGTCACGAATTAATCATCTGTTGAGTTCACTTAAATCACTTAAGTGACCCACTTTTCATAAAGTCACTTTTACCTGTTAATTATTAAAAGGCGCAACTTGACTTTATAAAATCACTTTATAAATACACTTTAGAAAGTTACTTAAGATAGACATTTGCTTGGACTTCTGCCTAGGCACAATAATGTAGAAATACCTCCAAGCTACCAAAATCTAACACTCCCTCTTAGCGAGGGAGGTACTTATGGAGCCTCCACCTGGATCTGTCTTTAACCCCATCATGTCATAGGTTTTTGTAGCCGCTCCCACTGCACTGGAAGCCTCTGCTCCCTCTGAAATCGAAGCATCTCCAACTACTTGCACTGAAATCTGATAAAGATCCATGTGATCCTCCATAAGTGTCATCTCAAACCACATGGGCCTCCTGAGATGAGCCTCTTGCTCTCTCATTGACACTAATCCAAACTCCATACTCCCTCTGGAACTCAGCTCCAAACTCCCTCTGAATCCAACCTGAGGTTACCTCTTCTCTCTCTCCTGCATGATCTCTAGATGGAAGTCCTTCTCCACCTATCTGAGACCTCCTTGAATCAAATTCCTTCTTGATCCAAGCCTTGATCTTGGCATCTCACCAAAGATCCTTTGATCTTGACATCTCACTGAGAGTCTCTCTATCTTGGAATCTCACCAAACATCCTCGCCTTGGTCTCTCACCAAGTGACTTCCTCTTCCCTTCTTCCAGGAAAAACCCCCTTGCATTCACTGCAAATCAAGTGCCAAATCTCTTTTTTGTTGAACCTCAAAGCTCCTGCTCTGATACCATGTTGAAAACTGATCTCAAACACTTAGCCAACACAAGATTTCAACCTCCTGTAGTTATTCACCAATAAAGCAATGGAACCACATGCATTTACTGTAACTATGAGTAGAAATACAAGAGACTAAGCAATATGAAAATATAGCAGCGGAAATATAAATGAACAACAGCACATTCACCACATTTGAGACATTGAATTTTTGGGCAATGCCCCTGGAAAAACCCAACATGGGAAAACCAGTCCAAGAGAGTCTTCTTTATTGAGCTTCATAGAGAAATTTTGAGTTAACAACAGCAATCTTCTACAACATTAATTACAGTGATGAACTTACAAACTATGCCCACAAACACATATATTTTTGTGCTAAAAACCCACATTATCAGCAATAGAAATCTACCTCAAAAATTGTGCCAATAATCAACAGTATAGTCTCTACTCTACAGTCTTCAACATCAGCAAAAATTACTCAGCATTCGTACACAGTAACAACACTCTTACAAACCAAAACTCAACAACCTCAGCGCCTAGAAATTTGTGCCATCTGCAGCCTTGATTTTTGTGCATTCGTAGCTATACAGCCCTCTTCAAATCCGTATTGTATTGCTCATTTCTTAGTTGTACGGACCAACATTCAATGTTGTACTTGTCTTGGGGTGCGTTCCCTCTTTCCCTCTTGGGAAGTGTGCCCCTTCTCTTGGTGTCCTTCTCCTTTCTCCTTCAACTCAGCATTCTCTTGGAATTCTCTTAGAATGTGAGTGACTCTTCACATTGCTCTCAACCTCTCCTCCCAAAAGGTGTGCCCCATCTCTCCTCTAGTGTTTTTTTATTACTCATTAATGAGTAACTCCTCTAACCCTTGGTCTTCCTTGAGTGACTCTCCACCTTCCCTTGAGATCAACAATCGCGACTTAATAATCTGTTGAGATCACTTAAATCACTTAAGTGACCCACTTTTCCTAAATTCGCTTTTACCCACTAAATATTAAAAGGCACAACTTGACTTTATAAAATCACTTTATAAAGTCACTTTATAAATACACTTTATAAAGTTACTTAATAGAGACATTTGTTTGGACTTCTGCCCAAGCACAATAATGTAGAAGTACCTCCGAGCTACCAAAATCTAACAAGCAGAAGAGAGGGAAAATTAGATTGGTAGTCAGTTGCAAGCCTTTGAATAAAGCTTTGAACCCAATCAGATATCATATTCCAAATAAAGCATCATTATTGCAGAGGATAAGAGGAAAAACCATCTTCAGCAAGTTCCACCTCAAGTCTGGTTTTTAACAGATTGGCATTATTCCTGAAGATAGGCATAAAACAGCCTTTTTTGTTCCACATGGTCATTACCAGTGGAAAGCAATGTCGTTCGGCCTCAAAAATGCGTCGAGTGAGATTCAAAAGAGAATGGAAGATGTCTTCATAGAATACCCTTGGCTTATCATTTACATTGATAACATATTGGTTTGCTCCAAGAACATTCAGGAGCATTTAAAGCACCTCCAAAAATTATATGAGCTCATTTTCCAGCATGGTCTTGTTCTATTTGGATCTAAAATGGAAATAGGGAAAATTGAACTTGAATTTCTAGGATTCAAGATTACTAAAGGCTAAGTGTGATTGCAGGACCATATACTGAAAATCTTCAACAACTTCCTAGATGTAAATACAGATAAAACTCAGCTTCAAAAATTTATGGGATGCTTAAACTATGTTCGACCTTTCTACAGAGGGCAAAAGGAAGACATATTCATTTTGCAGCACCACCTGAAGAAAGCACCACCACCTTGGACACCACAAATGATGGAAGTTGTGAAAAGGATAAAGCAAAAGGTCCAAGGTTTGCCTCCATTGTCTTTGTTGACTGAACAAAGATCTGACATCATAGAAATTGATGCATCTCGGCACACATAGGGAGGAGTGCTCATAGAAAAGATTGAAGGCAGAGAAGAAGTATGTGGGTATGCCTCTGGCTCTTTCAGAGAAGCAGAGTTAAACTACCCATCTAGCCACAAAGAGCTCTTGGTAGTTAAGAAGGTAATCCAACATTTCAAATTATATCTAAGCCTTCTAAATTCTTGATAAGAACGGATATCAAAGTTTTTCCATGCATGCTTAATGGCTTGACAACTTCTAAATTGTTGATTAAGGTTGGTTGTCATTGATGTCAACCCTTGAAGAAATTCTGGTAGCACAAAGGTTTGGGTAATGGACCCAAGGTTGTTTCATGTATAATGGTATGAATTTTAATATATTTGAAGGTAATACTATTCTATATGGATAGTACATTTCATTCCATTTCCGGTGGTATGTGGAACGTCACATAACTCCTCACGGTTAGAGACTTATGGCCATGAGAAGTTGGAGAACCCAGGTTTGGGTAATGGACCCAAGTTTGTTTGATGGATAATGGTATGAGTTTTGGTATATTTGAAGGTAATATTATTCTATATGGGTACTACATGTCATGTCATTTCTGATGGTATGTGGAACGTCACATAACTCCTCACGGTTTGAGAGTTATGGCCTTACGAAGTTGGAGGACCCATATATGTCATCTAGAAGCCCCAAAAGGTCAAAGTAGTCAAAGTGGTTTAAGAGATTTTAGAAGGTAAATAATAAAGTGAAATGATGAGTGTACTATAATTCGAAGTGAATACAAAAGAAATTATTTAAATAATAAATTTAATGAAGAAATTAGAAGTGGGTTAACCCTAAAATAAGGAAAGTGGGAAAAGTGACCTAGAAGATGATTTTAAGGAAGCTACTTGGAGAGTATAAATAAGAGGCAAGGCTCTCTCATTTTATATCACACTTGAGCATATTGAATATCTATAGGTGACTAAGTTAAGCAAAGGATATCTAAGCCGAATTTCAGAGGGAAGGTGAAGAAAAGAAGGCCGGAATTCAAGGGAGGATAAATTATTTTGATAATGTTTTCTAAGGTATGTTATTTATAGTTCATCTCACCATTTTTGCAATAAAAAAATTTCTAGAATGATTCAAACCATGAAATTGATAGGACATTAAGGAAACATATCCAAGTATCTGTAATAAAAATTTCAGCTTGTGGGTCGTTGTATAGTTGATGGTGTTGGTACATATTAATGAGTCATAGTTGATGAGTAGTTGACACATGATTGATACATAATTGGTACATGGTTGGATGCACTTGTTTATGGTACAGGTTGATTACAGATTGTTTTATACAGGTTGGTGAATGGTTGATTCACTTGTTTATTGTACAGTTTGATTACAAGTTGAGGTACAGGTTGATGCATGGTTCAGTTTTATTGGTACATGTTTACAGTGGTATATCTCACAATGATAATGTGACAGTGGTTCCATCATTCTACTTATACGTCAGGGCGGTTGGACGGGGCAAGGAATGGTGGTTGTAGCCAAAGAACATAGGGGGTTGTAGCCTCCTTCTGGTTGTAGCCAAAGAACATAGGGGGTTGTAGCCTCCTTCTGGTTGTAGCCAGAGAATAGGGGAGTTGGAGCTTCCCTTAAGTTGTAGCCTGA
>JASDQU010104073.1:243017-290661 GCA_032191745.1 Picea mariana
AAGACGGTGACATCAATGCCATGAGTATCATAGTGGATTCTATAAAAGACCACTTGATACCCTACATCTCCCATCTTGACTCATCGAAGAAGATGTACGATGCCCTAACAAACCTCTTCTCAGTCAGAAACATTGGACAAGTAATGAGTCTGAAGAATGAGCTCCGTGACATGAAAATGAATGATGATGGCAACATAACATCATACTTTGTGCGAATCTCTCAGTTAAGAGATCAACTACAAGTTATTGAAGAGATCATTTCAGAGAAGGAATTGGTAAACATAGTACTCAATGGTCTTCGCAAAACATGGGATGCATTTGCCGCAAGCATGAACACAAGGAAGGAGTATCCTACATTTGAAGAACTTTGGACTTGCTATGCTCAAGAAGAATCCAGGATCAGTGCAAAAGAGAAACCCCAAAAGAAGTACGATGATCAAGCCTTCACAGCAAGATTCAAGAATTTCAGGAACAAAAAGAAGTTTGGTTCAAGGAGGAAGCCAAATAAAGAGAAAGGCATTTCAGAAGTACAATGCTTCAACTGTCGAAAGTATGGTCACTACAAGAATCAATGTCCCGAGCTAAAGAAAAGGAAGGAGAAACACGAAGCATCAGTTGCCAAAGAAAAGGAACCCACAAAGAAGACTAAGCAGGATGAAAGAGACTTCTTCTTGTGAAGGTAACAATACTCTTCTTAGTTCTTGTACATATCTTGTAAGTCTCTGTACATATCTTGTATATCTATCTCTTAAAAATATGTTCCAAGAAGAACTATATCTATGGAAGAACAACAAGATAAGGATTGCTATCACTATACAAGAAAGGATGAAATATATCAACAAATCTTGTGGAAGCTATTACAAGATAAGTCGAAATCAGAATCAATCTTGAAGAAACCTAGAAGAAAAAAGTCAGCAATCAAGAGAAAATTGGAGAAAGACTTATGACGCTTTGCAGAAGACAATAAGGATGCAGACGGAAAATTGGACTCTCCTAGATGGAGGGAGTTGATTATATATCACCATAAAGAAGAGCATGTATTCATACATGAAGCAAGGATTAGGAGGGAGCTAATCCTACGATCCATTGAAGATGATGAAGTATATATCCATGGTAGCAAACATGAAAAGCAGTACGTGTTCAGTTTGACCTTAGAAGAAGTCTTCTTCGAAGAAAAGCCTTAAAGTATCCCTAGTTGTCCATTCACATCTGTGATCCTATGATGAAAGGAAAAAGTGGAATCTTTAGGGCATGGAATCTATAAGAAACTCCATGGACCCAAGAGCTAAAGAAAAACATAACGAAGAACATGAAGATTCCAAGAAAGAAAGAGAAGCCAGAACAATTAGTCATTGTATCAAGAATCATAAGATTACCAACCTGATATGAACTCACTAAAAGCAATCAAGCAGAGAAACTGAAAGTCGTGATGAAGAACAATGTATGGAAGACTTATGAATGAAAGCATTGCGAGATCTAGAACTAGAGGTTCTCCCAGATGGAGGGAGAAGACTATGATGATTACTTGTTCCAGAAAACCAGACATATCTCTACATGAGTCATTGTATCATCCGCAACATCCATGAGTTGGAATTCTACATCAGATAAATGCAAAGACTGTTCTCCGGAGCAATTGAACAAAGAGCGTATGAAGAACAACCTCAAGACTTTGAGGCATACCAGAAAGAGACCCTTGTATGCAGATGGAAAAAGATAACTTGGTGGAGAACCTCCAGTGCACAGCAGAAGCGTGGTGAAGATTTTCTATAACAAAGATATTGTATCAAGATGATTACTCAGTAGATCAAATCTCATGATGACAGAAGAAGTGTCACATGGATATGCTCCAGTGTTCCAAACAATGATATACTTTATTGATCGGAGCTACATGAAGCCTTCAGAGAAAAACCAATGTTCCAGACCGAAGTACATTTGAAATCAAGCATCACATTATCCGTGATGAAGTCCAGAAAAGAGAAAGTGGTTCTCCAATACATATCTCCATAGATGAGCAGATAAGCAAACATTTTGGCAAAGCTTCTATCCAAGATGAAAGAGTTTGCGTACTCAAGTTGGAGCTCGTGGAGACGACTTCCTTATTGAAAAAGGAAGAGATGACTCCCAGGTTGGGAGGGAGCACTGATATGTATTGATTTATGGACAGTCATTTTTCAGTTCGAAAAATGGTCCAGGATGACCAGTTTCATTTCCAGTTCGGAAAGTGGATTGAGATTTCTGACGGACAGACATTTTCCAGTTCAAAAAATGGTCCAGATTGTTGATGTACCATAGACAGCGACTTCCCATTTTGGTTAACATGGGGAGTGGTCTGGGGCAGTCTCTCTTCTTGAGGGTTACTCAAGAAGACTGGCCCGCCTCGCCAGACAGCGATTTCTCATTGTGGTTAACATGAGGAATGGTCTATTTTGGAGGTTGGTACAGGACAGTCTTTTCCTCTTGTGGTTAACAGGGGAAATGGTCCGGACAGTCATTCCTTAGGGTGTATTCATTCTCTCCAGGTTACACTTTGTTTAGTGCCGGAGGAATGGCCCAGGGTGGGGAATGGTCAAGGCTCAGCAATCAAGGACATGCATTCCTTAGGGTGGATTCAGTCTCTCCAGGTTACACTTTGTTTAGTGTCGGAGGAATGGCCCAGGGTGGGGAATGGTCTAGGCTCAAAAATCAGGGCAGTTATTCTTCCTTGCTTGAAAAGAATAGTCCAGATAGTTCATCATTGATGTCTTACCTTTTGAGGGCAGATGCTCTTCCGAGATCTCACAGATGTGAGTGGAAGAATGGCCCATATGATTCAGTTTATATCATAACATTGTTTCTATGCAGGTTGATATCAGATGATTGTTATGAAGATTGTATGACAGTAGATATATACTACTGTGGTGGATGTGTTCCACTGTTTGATCAAATACTTGTGTGTTACTCAGTGTGGTAGTGTACCACTGGATTGTAGTTATGGATAGACACAGTTGTGTTCTATTTTATTCCGATTGCCTTGAAGACTATCAACAGTATTGGAAATGATTATCAGCTAGATGGATGATCAAAGAACAGAGATTTCCCAGACAGAAAATGGTTTAGAACATTTACTCTTCTAAGACATATGTCCAGATTAGAAGAATGGCTCTGGTATCACTCTGTGGTGTGAGTGACTTATCCAGCATCATGTCTAAATACTAAGATGGAGTATGGTTTCGAGAGATGATACGGCTGATGATATTGATAGTGATGATGGTGCTCATGATCTAATCATGAGATAGTCTATGTTGATGCTACCGGGTGAATGGTATGTTCATGCTCAAGACCATTACCTGTAATACCTCCCTAGCTAGGAGGGAGTGTTGATATTATGGTAGTTGCGGGAGGTATTTACCTCCACGTGTAAACCTGACGAGAATAGAATACTTTGGAAAGCAAGAAGAAACCCTAATGAGTTGGCTAATAACCCTAGAAGACATGTCGGCTCAAGAGGATAATTTATATTAGGTTATTAGCCTCCAAGAGAAGAAGTCGGCCAGAAGAATTAATATATACTGAACAAACAGATACCTAGAATGAGAAGTCGGCCCAGGCAGTTAGCCAGAATTAGTATAAATACAGGAGGCCAGTTCTCATTCTGGCAGGCAGTCTCAGAATTGCAGAGCAGCAACTTGTGCGCACTGCAGTGCCCAGTCTTGTGCGCAGGTTTGAGGAGAGCTGCCATTGCAGCTGCTGCAGCTAGAATATCACGTTTGGCTTGGACTATCTCTTGGTTAGGGTTTGGACTATCTTATCAACTCTTGTTGATGCGCTATCCTTGGGGAAAGGTGCGCTACCCTTTGTTTGGCTATCTAGCCTAGGGTTTGCTTCCGAAATGATTCTCTGTCAAGGTTAAGGTGCTTGAAGGGTGGCTTCGGCCTATGGTTGGGTGACAATAGTATTGTCAATGGTAAAACGAGCACATCCTTTATATTCTAACAGGAACCTCATGAAGGGCCAAGTGATGAGCCCCTGGAACCTGCTCAAGAGTTGAAAAGAACTCTTGAAGAACCTCCATCCAAAAGGAAGCCAGGATGGTTTAAAGAAACAGTGGTAGGAAGCAAAAAAGATAGTTGCTCCCAAAAGAACTTTCAAGGAAAGTAAGAGGCCTCACAGGTTTGGAGGCTATGTTGCACTGATGAGCAGCATCAGTGATGCCGAACCTTCTTCATTTGAAGAAGCAGATAAATTACAAGTATGGAAGGATGCCATGCTTGAGGAATACGAGTCAATTCTACAGAACAATGTCTAGGACATTGTGTCGAGGCCAAAGGACAAATCAGTGGTCTCTTCCAAATGGATCTATCAAACATGCAGTCGATGGGAGTGTGGAAAAGTTCAAAGCAAGATTTGTAGCCAGAGGCTTCACTCAAAAAGAAGGAATTGACTACGAAGAGACTTTTGCCCGTGTAGCCAAGTATACCTCCATTCAAGCTATTATTGCATTAGCTTCAGTTCTTGGTTGGAAACTACATCAGATGGATGTAAAAACAGCATTCTTGAATGGAAAGATTGAACATGAGGTCTTTGTGGAACAACCAAATGGTTTTGTATTGCATAACAAAGGCACTCATGTATGCAAGCTAAGGAAGGCCTTGTATGGTCTTAAGCAGGCTCCCAGAGTTTGGTATGACAGGATTGATGGCTTTCTTAAAAGCCTAGGTTTTCAGAAAAGTGATGTTGATGTGAATCTATACTTCAAGGTAAGAGGGAACCAGCATGTTATATTAATCTTGTATGTTGATGACCTCTTTCTAATAGGAGATGAAGGGCTTATAGCCTGGTGTAAGAGGGAGCTAATCTTATAATTCGAGATGAAAGACTTAGGCTTGATGCATTACTTCCTAGGATCGGAAGTGTGGCAAAGATAGGGCGAGATATTTCTGGCACAAAGAAAATACACAGTGGATGTATTAAAGAGGTTTGGTATGATGGATTGCTAATCCATGTCTACTCTGATGGTTACCAACCTAAAAAAGTTCCATGATTTTGATACAGGTTCAGATTTGGTGGATCCCACCATGTATAGACAGTTGATTGGATCATTGATGTATATGATCCACACCAGACCAAATATATGCTATCCAGTGATTGCAATGAGTCAGTTCATGGCTGAACCAAGACAGAGACATTGGGTGGCAGCAAAGCACATCTTGAGATATATCGGAGGGACCATTACCTATGGTCTAAGATATACATCCAATGGTGGTCTATTTCTGCATGGGTATGCAGATGTTGACTGGGCAGGAAGCCCAGTGGACCAGAAGAGTACTTCCGGATACTGCTTCAGTTTAGGATCCGTTGTGATCTCTTGGTCAAGCAGGAAACAGGGATCCATTGCACAAAGTACAGCAGAGGCTGAGTACATTGCAGCAAGTGATGCTAGCAAGGAAGCGGTATGGCTCAAAAAATTGGTTTCTGGGTTGTTTGGTGACAAGCTCGAGACGACGGTGGTTCACTGTGATAATCAAAGTTGCATAAAACTGACAAAGAACCCGGTATTTCATGACAGGTCAAAACATATTGACATGAAGTACCACTACATTCGAGACTTGGTCCAAAGAAAAAATGTAAAGCTACAGTACATAGCCACGAGTGAGCAGGTAATTGATATCCTGACCAAGCCATTTCCACTGAGACAGTTTGTGCAGCTAAGAGGCAAGCTTGGTGTGGCTGAGAATGACTCCCTCACTGAGAGGGAGTGTTAAATTTGGCAGTCGATAGTCATTCTCCAATGAGAGGCCATATAGGCCACCTTGAGGCTAGCCAGGGAGATTTGGAGAATCAACCAATCTTGTGAGGTATTGACAAAAGCCGGGGGGAACGTACAACCTCTATGACTCAAACCAAAAGTTAGGACGTACGAGATGCTATATGATCTTGTGAATCAAGCCAAGGCAAAGGTAGAAGCCTTGTAAGTCTAAGACAAAAGTCAAGATGTAAGTCTAATGCAAAAGTCAAGGGGAACGTACAACCTCTGTGAGCATAGACAGTCTAGTGCAAAAGTCAGGGGAATGTAGAACCTTTGTGAGCATAGACAAACTAGTGCAAAAATCAGGGGGAACGTACAATCTCTGTGAGCCTAGTCAAGCCTTGTGAGYCGTGAGCAAAAGTCAAGGCATCTAGCAAAAGTTAGGTTGAACATAAAATTCCTATGAGCTAGAAACAAACAATCTTCCTGATATTGCAAATGATGTAAATGTATTGATCTAGTGGGTTGGCACGTGTAACACCATCCACCATGAAGAAATTTGAATTGCCATGTAAAGAGTCAAGTTGTAAAAGTCAAATTTGCATGTCTAGGTCAAAGTCAAAGCTGTCAAGTTTTTGTTGCATGTCGCATGTTGCATGCATGCATGCTACATATTGCATGCATGTCTAGTTGCATGTTGCATGCATGCATGTCATGTGCATGCTGAGTAGTTTGCATGCATGTCCAGTCAATGTCGAGTCCTAACTGAAGTGTTAAAGTTCAGTTCTAAATATGGTTGTTGAGTTAAGTTCAGTTGTAAACACATGCATTCACTTAGGCTATTTCGAGCCATCTCCTCTCTACCTCTCCACTCCTATTTAAGCAAGAGGTCGACCCTCTCTTCTACACAATTGTTATGCAGCGTATGAGTGAGGAAGAAGAGTGATATATCATTCCATAACAAAGTGGTAACAAGGCGCATATATTAGTCCATAACAGAGTGGTAACAGGGTGCATATATCAGTCCATAACAGAGTGGAATAACAGTCCATGAAACGCTGTGTATCAATCCATAGAAGGCAGCAATAACAGTCCATAAGAGGCAGCAATATCAGCCCATATCAGTGCTGGTATATCAGTCCAGAAAAGGCAGCAAAAGAGCACCCAGGAGAGCATAGCTTCCTCCACAATGTTGGTATATAACAGAGGTATTTATCAGCAAAGTATCTCCGCATTCTACAGGTCATACAATCAGGTCTAGGTAAACTTGGCAAGCTCTTTAAGAGCAGTTTTTTCATGGTGGATATTTTGCAAGTGGTCATACATTATCTTTGCAATAAAAGGAAATTGTTTGTTGGGGTTTTTCTCCCTGTATAGGGTTTCCCCAAGGTACATGTGGTGTGAATTTACATGCTGGTAAAAATACATGGTTTTTGCTATTCAGTCTTGATTATGCTTTGTGATTCATATTATGCTAATTTCAAAGTACTATCAGAATTTAAAGAATTTCTTACAGTTTACTATCAAGTTCAAACTTTAACAAGCATTCCATTGTTTGCCAGTCATACAGTGAGGTATTTTTCATGGTGGTTTATTGTACATGATCTTACATTTTACTTGCAATAAAGGAAGATTGTTTGCTGGGGTTTTTCTCCCTTTTTAGGGTTTCCCCAGGGTACATGTGTTGTTGATGTGCATGCTTGTGGCTCTATATGGTTATTGTTATTCAGTTATGATTCTGTTTTGTTGAAATGTATTAAGCTGGAATCAAAGTGTTGAAGAAATTAAAGAAATAATCCGCATATTAAATCAAGCTCAATAATTTAACAGTAGCCTCTACAGTGGAGTTATTTAACACCAGGGGTGGATCATGTTATTGGTTTTAGACTCTAGGTGGTGATGTTCTACATTCAAGGGAAGTTCATCAACAAGTTGAATGAACCATGTACATGAAGGGACATCCTATTAGACTGACGTTTACAACGGCTAGTTACCCATGTATTCCGATGGATGATTGTTCCTTTATATGGACTTTGATAGAGTGGTGATGTCTGTATAATCGAGGTACAAAATGAAAGTGCCAGGATGGACCAGAGATAGACTTTGTTGATCAAGAAGTTCTTCGATTCATAAAGGAGCATTTGCTACATAGGAGAAGATGTTGATGTAGACCTACGCTACTAGAGATTAAGACAAGTACCCGTTGAGGGGGAGTGTGGATTATGTAACTCATACTTGTCTTAGGTGTGATCATATATTTGGTCGTAATGATTATTGGTCATTATTGAGTAGAGTTGGTATGTAAATAGAGAGTTTGTTCCTAGTTTGTAGGAGGTTGTTGGAACTAGTTGGATGTGAAAGATTCTCTCCAACTAGATACTTCCTAGAATGGTGTGAGGTTGAGATATTCGCTCTATTGGGTGATTGTGTGATCAACGTAGTTTGAGACAAAACTTGTTGTATTTATATGTGTACAATTACATTGATTGAATAGAGCGCTCAGCATATTCTTTGATGTGTGTAAATAAGTGTATACTCTCCCACATTTCTAATACCAGCTTGTACTACAAATAAAGCCATATAAAATACTCCAAAACGCTGCCAAGAAGTTATTCAATAGACCTCCTACCAAACTGATATGGTGCATTTGGTCATCCAAGTCAATCTCGGTCTCTTCTTCTTCATCCTCACCAATTTCATCGCCTCCCTTTGCTTTATCTGCCTAGGAAAATGTGATTAACATGCACATACATTCCCCAGCTCACAGATGGCATGGACACAAATATGGAGAGAATCACACATACAGGCCTTATATAGCTTTCCATGTCAGACAGGCTGTGAGAGAACCATTCCAAAATCCGCATCCATGATTCAGCCACATTTAGTATGACAAGCTTGAAAGAACTCTAAACTTTGGCAAACTTTCCATTAAAAATTACCCCAGAAAGATGACCTGTGCATACAATGCCACAAGAAAGTTGCTTGGATGCTGGCCAAAAAGATTGAAAATAATGTGCCCTATTTGCTCCTGCCATCATGTTTGAGAAAGGACTACAAAGGAGGCAGCAGGGTTTCATGATGTGGTTTAAGATTAACATTAGAGTTGGTCACGAGACTGTTTCTGAGCAGGGCAAGGGCATCGAGGGAGGGCCCTGTTAAGGCTGAAAGGATAGCCAGCAGTTCCACAGTCAAAACTGCAGACAAATTTCTATTTGCCTTGGGAATGTCTATTTTTCGGTGAGCAGGAGGTAGAAATTTGAAAATACCTGCTCTATAACTAGCTCCCAACACCTGGTTCATCCATTACCATCACAGATCCCCAAGAATTAAAATAAAACAAAGAAGATGCTACATTATATCAGCCTCTGATACTCTTTCTCTATATACACTTCCTGAGAAAAATATAATTTTGAACTAGTTAATTTATCTTGCACTTCAGTGCTAAAGGTTTCGGGCATCAATACATATCTTGAGGGCCAGTATATATCTTGGCCACTAAAAAGTCGGTCAAGATTCCATTGCCACCATGCAGTTCTTGCCCAAAGACATTACCCCCCTTGCTTTCAAGGTATTCCAAGCCTATGCAGATCCCAATACATAGCACATATCATCATACAACTTGCACAATCGCCATCCCATTAAGGTCATTGCTTGAATGTTACCCAACATTCGAACAAGTTTTTCTTGGTTGATTTGGAAAGAATCTAGGGACACTCCAAACTTCTTTCTTTCCTATAAATGCACGTATAGTGAAACAGAAATAGAGCTCTGTTCCTAACTAATCTATGTAAAAATGAATTAAGTGAATGCTCAAGATTCAAATGTAATAAAGGTCAATGTCCAAGAAAAACCGATATTGCACCTGTGACACATATCATAGATACCCATTGCAATACCAATGGGCTTCCAAGCAACCATTACACGTGATACAGCTAACACCTGAAATACAATCAAGGCATAAACTCGGCGTGGTTCACAACCTAGGCACACAAATTAAACTATTGTTAATGGTAGACAATTATGTAACTATATTTTTAATTACAGAATTAGCTTTGCGAAATTAGCTTAYATTATAGATGTTTAACGTAAGAGASGATAAAATCTATAAAAATGCAATAAGRTGATTATATAAAATGTATCCACCAAAAGAAAATGCATTGGTATAGATCACCTTCCATTATGCAGATTTCCTAGTGATTTTATAGATCYAAATATTTCCCGACAATTGTGAGAAACATACTCTGTTTGTGTCTTGAAAGGAATCGATGCCTGGCAATCTATCCTCRTCAGCAACAAAAACTCCTCTCAAAAGAATGTCCCCATTCCTCAGCCCAATTTAYTTTCTATTTTTGTTACCCTCAGTTCAGGAGTACCTTTTCTCACAATAAACCTGTGGAAAATCCATGGAAATTAGAYATTATATGGATATGCTTACCTTGCTCATTTAGGCATTCTGTCAAACACTTGGCGTGCATTCTTTAAAYYCCTGTATTTGGCAWACATTGACGTGAACACSATACCCACAAAAACATCCCATTCAACTCCCCCTGCGATTATATCTTCATGAATCTTCCTGCTTGCTTGTAGATTTGATAGTCTGCCACATGCATTGAAGACATAAACAAACACCACCTTGGCAGGGTTTATACCTTTGCGTTGCACTTTTTAATACATTTTCAGCACTTTGTCCCACAAGTCGTTCATAACATAGCCTCTAATCGTGTCATTCCATGAGAAATCATTGCTTTGTTTGTGGATCACCGTGATTTTGGGTTAATGTTTCAGGTTTATGACCATTATAGAAGCTTAGATCATGACTTGATTTGTGCTTTGATCTATCGCTTCCCTAGTCCTCTGGCGCAGTCTCTCGTACCCCTTCTTGATTAGACGTCTTCCTGATGATCGGATATGTGGAACCAATAGCAAAGAATTATATATAGAGAAGGGGTTTGGCATGATTAGAGAACAGTTCAGCTCCTCACCCCGGTCCTGTGCATGTTGGAATAATCCTGTGATGGGAGTGCAACATCCATCCCATCATATCGGTTCCGACTCCCATCAAAATCTCTAAAAGAAGAGAGCAGCGCTGAAGCCTCATGCTTCACTCTGATCGTTGTACGTTCTCTCTATACGTAGAAAGTGGTGGAATTATGACAAGGGTTAGAAGAAGGAAAAAAATAATTCGCGTCCACTAGGGTATGGGACAAATGGCCTCATAGAGAGTGATTTCTGCATTTCAGCTTTGTTTCTTTTCAGATTGATAATGAGCTTTCCCAATTTTTCCATTGTCCCCTCTCTTAATAAATTATTCCAAGAGTTAGTTGTTTTTAATAAATTATTCTTGTCAATATATAGTTGTGTTGGCTGTCTTTGAAAGCTTCACACTCTAAAATGAAATGTTTCTCTGTTTCTATTTTTCCAATGAAAAGTTTCAATTAAACCTCAAAAATGATTTTATATTCAGAATGTAAATTTATTATGAATGTCTAATTATTAACTAACATCATTTTGAATGATATTAGTTAATGTAAGGACCCTCGTCATTTCGACTACAAGCGACTCAATGCAAAAGAAAAATTATTTTTTTTTGTTTTATTTAAGCAGAAAGGCAACAACGACAACAGTTAAATAACACAACTTGACGACGAACACAACTTAAGCATTCAGGCAACAGACAACAACGACTCAGCATACTAGCACTTCAGGCAACTGGACGAAACAAGTGTTAATCAAGAGACAGATAAAAACAACTACCCGCCCGACACAAGCAAGACGACACCTACAAGCTAAGGAACAACATCAACAACCCGACCCAGTGGTTTCGACGACCAGTAACTAGAAGCCTCTACGGCGCGCAAACCCAACACATTAAGGCATTACAAACCAAGTACCAACATCCATTACAACGAACAATACGTCCACATCGGGAAGCACAAGACTCCGTCTAGGTTATCATTCACGTCTATCCATCAGGGCGTGCAATGATCCCCTCATCAAGAATCATGTCATTACTAGGCGATAGGCATGTTAGTAACCATGGCGCAACATAACAATTCTAGACCCTTAACCCGAACTACATCCAACGCGTTAGGAGACCGAATTAACTATCAAAAATACATGAAGACTACACCCAAGCAACAAGTCGACAAGACGCAAGGTGACATCACTCAAATTAAATTGTGCAACTAACTGAAAGATTTTTGGGTTCCTACAAGGCAACCTGAGTGGTGAAACAACTAAGACCAACCACCATTTACAATTTGCCTTAAGGCACACTATTACGCCATTGCATCAAACAGTGATCTGAACATGGTGTAAATTACACTATTTATTATACAAGGCACCTTCATGTACCTGAAACAAATCTTTATATAAGTAAAAGCATTCATTGATACATATAATATTAATACTTATTTAATTATTATATATATCATTTAAAAATAACTATATCAACCCTTATCAATTCATCTAATATTATTATCATTTAATTTTAAATATCATAAGAAGAATTCAGGTAAACCAAAACTTTCCAATATATTTATTATGGTGGGAACCCAATCCCCAATTCCATTGATTATATAGATAAATTTTTAACACTAACTAAATATCATTATGCAAATTAACAACATAACTCAATGAGGTGAAATGAATAAATAACTCGATATATCATAAGGCCCTTCAAATTAAAATAAGTTTCATTTGCAAATTATTTAACTCAACAACTTCCTGTACACAACTTGACCTTGAAGCCTAACCTGGATTCGCTATCTTTTAAAACTGAACAAACGGATTATTCTCATAACAAGTATATCAATTATATTTGTAATTGTTGTGATTTATCAATCGAATATATCGTTGTGATTTGGGTAAATGCTGTGAATAAATTGTAAACATTGTGATTGGGGTAATTGTTGTGATTTATCAGTCAATTATATTGCTCCCTTTTTAAACAATATCGATTTATCAAATATATCGCTATCCTTTAAACCATACAATTCTCTATCCTTTGAACAATATATCGAAATAAACAATCAAATATATCGTTGTCTTATACACAGGATTAATAAATATAAAAAGGAATTTAGCAAGAAATCAAACTATATATCGTTGTCGAATTATATAATGGATGAAAACGCAGTCAATACAACAGTAATCACAACGATGTCAATCCCATAATACCATACGGTCATTCACCTACAAAAATGTTGACATTCATATGCAACGTTGTCCTTTCAATTGTGTAAATCCGTTATCAATCAATGTGTAACTCGTTGTGATTCAATGTATAATTTCATTGTATTTTTTTTCTCTGTGTACATTAAATTTGTAGTAGGTATATCTATGTGTATATTAAGTTCACAGTATAAATATATCTAACTCGTAGAGTAAATAATGGATAATGTTGTCATTTAAATCTATGAAACTGCAGAGTAAATAAATGGAGTTGTTGTGCATACAATAAATACAAAATCATTGTGTTATATCGCCAAGAAAAATTGTGGGTTGAATGTTGGGTAATTGCCAAGAAAATGTGGGGCAAATTATGTGTAAGATGCCAAGAAAAATCAGGTTGAATGTTGAGTAACTGCCAAGAAAAAAGTGGCGCGAATTCTGTGTAAGATGCCAAGAAAAAATGGGTTGAACGCTGGGTAATTGCCAAGAAAAACGTGGCGCGAATTCTGTGTAAGATGCCAAGAAAAAGTGGGTTGAATGCGGGGTAATTGCCAAGAAAAACGTCCTGAATAAAATCGTTGTCAAGATAAATAGCTTGGTATCAACGATTGGGTAAAGACGAATTGGTAAAAACAAATTGATAAACCGATTTGGCACAACGAATTGATAAACCGCCATCAAGAATAAATCGTTGTCAAAGGTGAATTCCCTATCCAACGCCAGGAAAAACGATTTGGTAAAAATGGTTTCTTCATAGATTAATCCTTCAGAGATTAATCATTCAAGGATTAATCATTCAGTATTAATCTCAGTCAAAACACAGAGATACTCATTCAAACGCAAAGATTTTACCAAATAAATAAATAAACGCAGAGATTTACCATCCGAAAATGTTGGGATTTATCAATCAAGAAAACGCAAAGATAAGATTATGGGAAGGACGCAAGGATTAGCAAAAAGAAAACATAGAGATCAGAGATAAGGAAGGATTTGATAACTTAGTGAAATTTATCCTTCACTTATTATCCATGCACAGGAAAGCAGGGCATTTGAATCTATAAGTCTTTAAACATCGAAGTGACAACCATTGATTCAGCTCCTAGCCGACTGATCAGGCACGGACTAATAACTAAAGGGATAAGGGATAGAAGATAAAAACTCAATTTTTATTTGCATTAATCAATAAAAACAAACGCAGAGAAGTCATTGCAATCAGAGGTTGGGTTCACTGCGGGAAATCAATTCAGAATACAGCGAGCAAGGGGATTCCAAATACCGTAGGAAGGCAGGTGCAAGAAAAATCATGGCGATGAAATCTTCAACCGAGCATAGAAAAATAACATGTGTAAATTAAATTTCATTGCAAGTAACAACTTTAACAGGCATACCTTAGCCAAACGCAAATGCTCTGAAGTTGTTGTCCCACGTGTGCTTCTTCCAGCTCTCGCTTGTCAACCGAAATGACCTCACCGGTACCTCTCAGCCAACGCTAGGAGTACTCTTATTCCCCCTGAGCCCCCCGAGCCGCAAAGGGGCCACGCACACAATACCAGAGAACTACTAGCACCCAGCTCGCCTTGCAAGGTCGAGCTACCACTCGTTACCCGAGCTGGGTATCCCAACTCCCACAAGAGAAGTTCAGTCAAGATAAAAATTCAGCAGCGTAATGTTACACAAAAAGATGAGATCCATACTTCTCCTCCTCCCTCCTTTTTATAAAGTTTTCAAGTAATTAGTTTCTCAAATTCTCATTAAATTTCTTTTTCATTTAATTAATTAGGAAAAACCTCCCCCGTACACATGTCATCTGATCCCCTAGTTGCACTAGAAAATTAATTTAATTAATTAATTAATTATTCCTATTTCCCTCACCCACCTAAAAGCATTCATTAAAACGCTCCTTGGTGTCCCAAAATTCCCTTACACTTCTTAAATGACTTACGCCTTACTTAATTCCTAGTTGAGTTCATAATTAGAAAGTTCCAAAGGCAAGATTCCTTACTAAGTTAGACATTCAATTTTTCTTTACATTCCCCTTTTTCTTAAGTTTCCCCCTTTTTCTTTAAGTTTCCTATTTCTTTTAAGTTTCCCCCTTTTTCCTTTTTAACTAAAAATCAATTTAGCAAGTGTAGATAGAACAACCATTTACCAGTTTTCTTCTTTGATTAAAAATTAAATTAGCAAGTGTAGATGAAACAACCATTTACCCTCTTTTCTTTTTATCTAAAATTAAGTTAGCAAAAATAGATAAAAACAACCATTTCCCTTTTTAAATTTTAATCCTCCATTATAATTTTGACTTTAATAAATAAATTTGAATTGTTTACCCCACTTCTTGTTACATGTTTATTTATTATTATTATTATTATTATTATTATTATTTGACCACATGTTCTACTTAGACCTGGATTTTAATTTTACTAGGTTGGGCGACATTTTTATTAGGGAAAATTGTTTTTAAATATTACTTATCACGTCATTCATTTTAAGGCCGACTAGGTTTATTCACTTACCAGTTAAAATCGCTACGTGCCCTTCAGGATGCACTAGGTGCTCCAAGGGTGCCACTCGCCTCTTTTCGTTTTCCTTGCGCGACGTGCCCTTAGGACGCACTACGTGCTCCAAGGGTGCTACTCGCCTCTTGACTGACTTGGTAGACATCAAACCCCTGGAGTCAATACTCCGCCAGGTGATCTTGTGGGAGACTAAGGGCCTCTAAGGAATAAGGCACATGTCTTATTGCGTGCCCCTTAGAATCATCATGAGCAACTGTCACAGTCTGCCCTCACGACATCGTGGGTCTTCTCGAACTAGGTAATCGTTAACCTACAGTTCGATCCATGGCAGAAGTGCTAGTAGATTGTGGCAGGGCTATTGCCACACCTCGCTCTCAAAGTCTCTGGTTGTCCTGCGTGACCCCTCTACTCCACATGTGAGTCTAGTCGGCAAGCTATCATCAGTCTGCATCCATCAACGAATCATGTCAACAATAATAATCAATCATCATAACATCTAATCATATGTACATATGTCACATCAACAATATTCAACCCAACAATCCACTCCTTGACTCGATCTGGAGTCCAAGCCTAAGAGGGTGACGAGGATGAATCAGAAAATCAACAAACATCTCATTTGTTGAACAAAGTGGTTGGCTGCAACATTATGTATCTTAAAACAAATCACATCCCCAGGGGTCTAGTGCCACTAGAAAGGTTATTTGACAGTTATGATGTCTCCAAAGGAGTTGCCATCAAAAATCAAGAAGAAGAAGTAATGGATTGCAACATCGGGACTGCCAAAAATCCCAAAATAGTCAAATTGTCCAAGGCATTAGCTACATAACAAAAAGACAGGTATGTCAGCCTCATGAAAAAATTAGCTTATATTTTTGCATGGTCGTATGAGGATTTGAAGACATTTGACACTGATATCATCCAACAAAAGCCTTCACGGGGGTAAAAGACAAATTCATGGTTATATATTTGGATGACATCACCATTTTCTCCAAATCCGATGATGAAAATTTACAACACCTCAAGCAGATTTTTCATAAATCCAAAAGGTATGGGATCTCTTTGAATCCCAAGAAGTCCCACTTTTCCATGTTGGAGGGTAAGCTCCTAGGCCACATCATACCAACAGGAGGAATAAATATAGACCCAAAGAGAGTTGATGCCATTCAGTAAAATGAAATCCCAGAAATAAGAAGTCTATTCAGTCTTTTATAGGAAGAGTAAATTTTTTAAGGCGCTTTATGCCAAACTTTGCTGAAATCATAAGGCCTATCACTAACATACTAGAGAAATATGTTGTTATCAAGTGGTCAATGGAGGAAAAATCAGCATTCCAAAGGATCAAGCAAGCTTTAGTTGCAACCCCTATATTGTTTAGCCCTGACCATTCCAAAGAGTTCTTTATCTTCCCATTCGCTTCCAAGGAAACCATTGTTGCAATACTACTACAAAAAAATGAAGAAGGACATGAACAACCCATATCATTTTTTCAGCAAATCCCTCCGAGATGTTGAGCTGAAGTATGACATATTATAAAAGCAAGCTTATGCGTTGGTCAAAGCTTTGAAGGCCTTCATGGTGTATGTGTTACAATCTAGCATAACAACCTATGTTCCTGGCAATAGTGTCAAAGAGATTATGGTCCAGCCAAACAGTGAAGGGAAGAGGGGGAAATAGATTGTCAAATTATTGGAGTATGACCTACACATAAAACCCACCGGGCTGATTAAGGGATATGGACTTGCCAATTTGTTATCAGAGTCAAACTGTAAGGTTTTGGAATTACATTAGACCTTCACCCAATCAGATGCACCCATGACATAGTTTGGAAAGGACAACATGTAGGTATCTGAAAACTATTCTTCTTCACCTTGGTACAGAGATGTTATTTAATTTCTGCAACATTTAGAATGTCCACCAGATTTGAAAAAGACGAGGGCTAGGTCTCTCAAATTAAAAGCTGTAAAATTCTACCTTTTAAATCAGAACTTGTATTAGAGTGATCATGTTGGCATCTTATCAAAATGTCTTGATGAAGATGAATCTAAACAAGTCACGATAGATATGCACAGAGGATTTTGTGGAGGACACCATCATTGGAAAGCCACATCCCTCAAGATCCTAAGGGAAGGGTACTGCTGGCCCACCCTTTTATCTGATGTATTTACCACAGTAAGGGCATGCAATGAATGTCAAAAGTTTGCAGGCAAACACAAATTACTCTCACTACCCCTAAATCATATCACTACCAGTGGTCCCTTTTATCAATGGGGATTAGATTTCATAGGTGAGATAAATCCACCCTCCATTGGGCAGCATAAGTGGATTCTCACTACCTCTTACTACTTTGTCAAATGGATCGAGGTTGTGCCCAGCAGGAATGTTATTGACAAGGTGATCATGAACATCTTGGAGACAAATATCTTTGTTAGGTTCGACTGCCCTAGAAAGCTAATAATAGGCCATGCCCAGGCATTCAAGTCCAAGGCCATGATTGACTTCTGTGGTAGCCATAACATTGCCTTAACACATTCCACACCCTACTACCCTCAGAGAAATGGGTTGGTCGAGTCATCAAACAAGACTCTAATCAGGATCATCAAGAAATTGTTGACTGAAAAACAAGAAATCCCAGGACTCTAAACTAAAGTATGACTTGTGGGCTGATAGTATCAACACTAAGAGATCTTTGGTAACCTAACCATTTCAGCTAGTCTACGGGATAGATGATGTCTTCCCTACTCAACTCGGTCTACCAGTCCTAAAATTCTTATAGGGAGAAATTGAGGAGCCAAACGAAATCCAGAGGAGAATATTTCAAATTATAGAGGTTCAACAAAAGAGAGAAGTATTGAATCAGATAACTGAGGCATACCAAAGCAAGGTCAAATAAGCTTTTGACCAAAAAACCAAGAAGGAGATCTTTCAAGAAGGCGACCTGGTCTTGAGGTGGGATTCCATAAGGGATGAGAAGTCTAAGCATGGTAAGTTCAATAACCTTTGGTTTGGTCCTTTTAAGGTGGTTAAGATTTTAGACAATAATACATTTATTTTGCACAATCTATATGATACTGAAATCTTTGGAGGCCCAATAAATAGGCACTTCCTGAAACACTATTTTGCTTGAAATAGTGAGGGAAGGTCCCTCTTGTACCATAACTGCTTTTCTTTTTCATTTGCATTTGATTAGTTATTTTGTGTGTGAATAAAGACTCCATATCCCAACAAAGGCACTGGGGTGTAGCTACAGTTTTGAATTTTAGAGATGCATGGCTGAGAGACAGTGACATATATACATGGCTGATAGACAGAAATAGAGGTAAGATAAGAGAAGTGGGAGCAAGTTATTGAATTTCAAGGCACCTGATCTATTGTTCTCGGCACCCCACAAGGGGGTGTTGTCCCCAGTTGGAGCCAATGTTGAGACCTAAGTCTGCACCCCTACCCCTCTTCTCTCATTACCCTATACCTCCATCAATAATCATTCCTTTTCTGATTGGTTAAGTTGGTTCCCCATTACTAAATGACTTAGTTTTTATCATTACCTCTCTTGACTGGTTTTTGCACCATCTTTTTGTTTTCTTGAAGGGTAATTACATGTTATGGTTTGAGTTTGAAGTCCTTTTCATCGTGCTTAGAATTGGTTGAGCTCATAGCAGGTGTTATAGTGCTTTATATGCAGAACAAAGTTTATTGCAAGAACCAAGCTATTCTTGCAAATGTGGTTGGTGCGCTAATTTTTAAATTATTTAATAATTTAATGTGTCATTTTAAATGTTTAACCATTTGAATGGTGCCTGAATACGCGCACAATCATAAACGAGCGCCTCCACACCAGTTTTCATGCAATTTCATCATTATACAACATCAATCATGGTCATGAGAACTGTATTGGTTCATCATGGCTAATACAACTTGAACGGAGGGTTAACAACACATAGGTATCGGTTTAAATATGAGGAGATTTGCATTCACTGTATCATCGACAACATAAATACCATGTACACCATGGTTCCTCTCCGAGAGCGATGGTATTTGAACAGGACCGAGCCATAGGGTCTTGAGCTTTTAGAGGCCATACCTGAAATCAAGGATATTTTCATAAAAGTGGAATGGTATGACTTCCTGTGCACAATTGAAGGACACCACACATGCTTGGCTATAATTTTCGCGTAGACATTCGATGGCTTCCAAACCCAGTTTGGGGACACCTGGATTCATATTACATAACACTTCATTGGAGTAGCTTGCACTCTCCCTGTCTGTGGGGAAATATGGTTTAAGAAAGGCAAGTTTCCTCCCAACTTCTACAATAAATTCCTGGTTCCCGAGCACCAAGACCCTGACTAGAGCCAAGGAATCCTTGTGTCATGGATAAAGGAAGACTGGAAAGGAGCCCTAGTAGAAGTGCAGAGGTATATAACAGGTGAGGGTCGATTCATCATAGTACACTGTTATCCCCTTCGTTACCTTTTGAATCTAAGTGGAGATAAAGAGCTAAATTTACCCTGCTATCTTCTTAAAATACTAACCAAAATGGCCAGGAGGGTTCAATGTTGCCCCGAATCTACTCACAGGAGCATGTACCATCAAGGCTTAATTAAATTGTTGGTAACTTTCTCTCTAAAGGAACTTGAAATGCCTTGGAGCTATTTCTTGAAATCTATGGGATTGAAAGAGAAAGAATAGGTGACCGATTCGCAGAATGAGGGTGATGCAAGTAAAGATAAGACAAAGGTCAGGGTATCTCTAGAGCCTGGGAGCTCAATGAAGCCTATCCAGCCCTCATCAAATAAGGGGAAAGGCCCTAAAATAAGGAACACACCCTCGAAAGCAAATAAGCTAGAGACCTGCATGAAGGAGGAGTCCTCTCGCATGCAACTAAGGTCTTCTACAAAAAAGGTGAAGGAAAGAAAGAGTGGCAAAGTTGCCCGCACACATTCACCTGCACTTGAAACACCATAGAGGTCTCTATCATCCAACCATTCAAAGGAAGAGAAGAGAACCCCCATCGAGCAACAACTTAATAAACTTGTGACTAGAATGAGGGGGAAACTTGGAACTAGTTTGTGCAACAATGAAGTGGTAAAGGGAAAGGTTGTTTCTACAAAAGCCTTGCTTAAAGCATCCCCTGTAACCAGACAAGACGGGAAAATGAAGGGCGAACAAAACATTGAAGCACCAAGCAAGCCAAACAAAAAGACTTGAATTAAAAATCAATTGAGGCTGAACTCTGGGGCTCTTTTTAAGCGATCATTAAAAGACCCCAACCAATTGTGATCAAGGATGATGACAGTCTTGAATTTTCCAGCATGGAAGAAATGACAGTCAATGTTTTGAAGGGAATGACAGTGAAAAAGGAGAAATCAAAGTCTAATGAGGGTGAGACTACAGAGACGCCATTTCTAAATGTGAAAAAATAGTATCCTACAGACTCCAGCGAATAGGGAATAGAGGATTATGGACTTCATCTTGAGTAAGACTCTATTGCCACCTCACCACATGAAGGGGATCCTTACCATAGTCCATAGGACATTAAACCGGAGATTAAAACTGATACTTTGGGAGTACAGGGGTCTTTTAAAGCAACACAAGGAAAGGAAATCAAGGTAACACACAGATATAATATGAGAACAAGGAGCAGAACATTGACTGACCATAACAAGTCTATCACAGAGCAAGAAGAGAAGAAGATGCAGGTTGAGGTCAAAACAGAGAAGGTCGATGACAACCAACAAGTGCAAGAACTGAAGCTTCAAGTCCATACCTTGCAACACCACAACCAGGAGTTGGAAAAACTGTACTCCATATTGCGGAAGAAGTATCAAAGACTCCAGAAGAAACACCAGAAGACTTGTTGCTTTCTGAAGGAGATAATTTAAAGAAGAACGTTTCTATGGAGGGGTATCTAAAGAAGATGTGGTCTATCCAGTTATCACCCATTTGTCCTCCAACAACACGCATGTATACAAGTGCTCGATACATAACTTAGTTCTATCATCCCTAGTCAATTTTTGTCAAAGCTCAGTTCACTTCAGCATATGCATCAATTTAGTTTTATCATTAGTAGCAGTTTTAGTTGTTTAAGTTCAAGACTTTTTAAATTAAGGCATAATAAGTGGTCATATATGTTTGATATGAACCACTTCCTTTTTGTTAAGTCAAGTTTGAAGTATGCATTACTATACTCCAACAGTATTTACTTAAGTAATAATTTTTCTTCAACTGATAGTGTAGAGTTAAGCCTTAGTTTCAGATGGACGAGAGCCTCTACAACTTTGATAAATATGCAGTTTTTGTATGAATTGAGGGTTCGATTTTTGGGAAGGAAATCAATATATCAAACTGGTTAAACCTGTTCTATGATTGGATAAAATCTCTCTACCTGGTGAATATGTTTTGATAACAATGTGCTTTGTGTTCAAATCTATACGTGTTCTTTCTCTTATCTTGAATGCAATTTTTTATGTGTGCAAGGTGTATTTCATTTTCCTCTCAGCTATTGTATAACTCATCTTTTCTGATATGCAACCTGTAAAACAACTAATGATTTAGTAAAGATTTTTTTTATTGCAACCCGTGGGATTAATTGTGTTTGGATGCTTGTTTAATGCCTTGAAATATTATTTTAAGACTTAAACTTCTTGCTGCAAATAATTCATTGAGTTGTTTGTTGTTCTTCCTTTGTTAATCCCTCTATTTTCTCACTTGTCTATTATTTGTGTGCCACCATCTAAGGAGAACCTACAACCATATCATCTCGCCAACCCAACCATTTTTTTTTGTGTTCGTGAGACCAACCCTCCAACTGACCAACAAAATCAAATAACCAAAAAACTAACCATTCCAAACTTGAGGTAGCCTAACTGTTATCGGATAAATCGATATATGCGGACATTAACAGATCTCCCTAGATCCACCTAGACCTAGAACAAAACAGGAGAGGACATGACACTTCCCCTAAGTCACAATCATTGAATTTATCATCGAGAAAAGGAACAAATGACATACCTTTAGATATCGCTTCCTTATGTCTTTGTTGTCCCTACTTCGCTTTGGTAGCCTTGCGACATTAGATCTACAATGACACAAATCGACCAAGGTGAAAGCAACAATAATATATTCAATGAAGACCTAAACATGTGATCAAGGAGTCATGTAATAAAATAAGAGTGATTTTATGAGAAAGGGACATGCCATTGTATTTATATTAAATGAAAGCAAAAGATACATCCAGATTGCCTTGATGTCACAAGCTTCCTTTCGGTGGTCCTTCGTCCCAACACACACACTTGCTCCACACTTGCATGAAGAAGATCTGATGTGGCTTGATGGACAAATGGAGGCCTCAAGCATCAATTCAAATAGGATTCCTCACACAATTCTGAGTCTATTCTTTCATCAATTCTCTATTCAATCTTGCTTAACCTCTTCCTTGAGAAACCTTTCATTATATAGGAGAAGGAGAGATGGTTAAAGGGATGAGTATGATCCCACTAAATCTGAGAAGTCAGTAGGATGCCAACCATGTGAATGCCAACTCATTTTCTAGAAGATCCTCTTCTAGAACCTTCGTAACTTCCTCTTCCTTTTAAGCTTTAAAACAGGTTCGCACCCTACCTATAGAGCAAACTATGAACCCCTCACAGTCCAAGTATAGGGTTGTCTGTGAGAATCAAGGTTCTCGCACCCTACAATACAAGCAGCCTGCGAACTCATCTTAAAAACATGTTTTGTAGAAGAAGACAACAGTCACTTTTCTCAGACAAAAGGTCCTTATGAGAGCCTGAACACATCACTATAAAGACATCACAAGAGTGACCAAAATAATGTGTAACAGAATGCCCCCCAAAGTATGAGGCTGGAACTCGTGACGGCCGAAATACTTTGTAAAATGCGTGTGTGTGTCAGAAACAAGGAGCGCACCTAATCGGAAACCTGCAAACAATCAAGCATCTGCATAATATAATACCAGTTATGAGGTAGGCATTCCCACGCTCAGACCACAAATGAACGAAATCATAAATGTAGGCCATGGCCACCAATCATACACCGTGGATCCATGTCATCAAAATGCTACATAGCCACTAGGAATACACTGTGGATCTATGTTAGAAGACTTAGATTAGGACATAGCCACACAACATACAAAGTGGATCTATGTGTCAATACAAATCATGAATACTCCATCGCAACCTGAACCAAAAATGAGACCCAGGGTCTTCAATCCCATCGTCTAAAAGTACGAATCTAATCATGCGATTACATGTGTCGAAGTTGAACATGGTAGAAACCACTTGATTACTGGTCATTGATGAAAACCGTTAACAAGGGCGAGGCAAATCACCATTGATGTCAATGACTCCCAAGGTACCTAAGTACAATTCGAATGAATGTGAATAAATGAGTTGAAGTCGAACACTCGACATAATCTCTCGATCAGGGACCAATGATGTGAATCTACTGTCGAAAGCGAAGAGACCTGCCATTAAGGCATGCAGGTTCTAAGGTACTAAATTATTTCTAAGTCTTATTCCTGGTTAATGAGTTGGAGTCGACGAAAAAAGACTCGTCACGGGAGGGCCTTGATGTATCCCCCATCAATGACACGAAATAAGTAACAGATTTTGAGGGTAAGTCAAAGTATGAATATGATTTGAAATGGATATAGGTAAGGCCGACATGGTAAGAATTGACAACTGCATATGGCCGACTCAATGGAGGGCTTGTTTGGACTTCTCTTGAACATATGAACGACATGACAATGGTATTGGCAGCATTGACTCAAAGACGACCCAAGATATGACCTTGTAGTAAGTCAGACGAGAGACAAATGGATTTCCCAACCCGGATTCAAATGACGAACAAGGGGTGTCATGTTCAAGAGCAACGCTTACTGCCATTAATACAAATACCAAAACACATCCCTTTCCCAAAATTTCCCCCACCATTTCTGGCGAGTACCTCTTTATTTTTACACAAGCTTGAGGAGGATAACATATGCTTGTCAATGTAAGCTCATCCTTCGAACGAGTCCCTCGGAGTACTTTTAACAAACCCTAGGAAGGAGTGGTTTGGTCCCATAAAGGGCCTTTCGATGTTTATTTAACGAGTCCAAAGATAGAAAACTTGGGGGTTTTTCATGTTTTGAGAGTCTAAAAAACACTTAAAGAGAACTCTCCTAGTTCCTTTTTTGTAAATTAGTTCGATGAGACTGAAAAAATGATAAACTATCACTCATCGAACGTTTTCCTCAAATACTTTTATGAGCGTGAAAAGAACAAGGTCGCTCGGCAATCTTTTCGTTTTTATGGAGCGTGAAAAGAGCTTAAAGGATACTCCCTGATTTTTGTCATTTCTGTGTTACCATGACGAGTACGAAAAGACAAGAAAAGTATACTCGGTTGCGTTCTCATGGATTTTCGAGCGCGAGAACGAACGAAGACTGAGCTCGAGGTTTTTCCTACAAAACCCTAAAAAGGGTACATGTGATGAAAAAAGAAAAAATACTCGTACACCATCATTCGGTCTTCTAGGTCGTCTATCTGCGAAAAACCATACTCACAAGGCCATTAGGGTATTAGGTTTTTAAGAAAAATAATAAAAATAATATAAAAAATCAATGGAAAATAGTAAAAAAGTGGATAAATATGGGTGAAAAAACCCTTTTTACCATTTCATTGTTACTTTGTCAAAAACTTGTCCGACAAAACCTCTTTTTTCCCAAATTTCTTTGCTCGATTGAGGGAGGTACAAGCGGTCATTCGGCAAACGGTTTCAGCCAACGAGGTAATCTCCTGATTCTTCAACTTTTTCATGGATTAAAATTGATTTTTATTGGCAATTTTAAGTGTTTGAGTCCATTTTGGGGCCGGTGGGTGCACTCAGGCATTCTCGCAGGTGGGCCATTCGGGACCTATGAGAACCTAAGATTCTTGCAGGTGGGCTTTAGTGCACCTTCGAGAATCTCACGCTGTGTGCAAGCTTCACCTGCGAGGGCCGAAAAATGGATTTTCATGCATGTTTTTACTCAATAAAAATTTATGCAAGAGGTTAAATCAAGTTGTTAACTTCCTTCTCATGGCTCCATTGCAGGTATTAATCATCACAATGTTGGAATGGAGGGAAAGAGAACACGAGGAGGATGATTCCATTGCCGAAAATGATCTGGGTACAGTTGTTGCCCTCTGGGACTGTGGGCTCTTAAAATTTTTCAGGATCCTGGGCATGAGAGCTCAACTCAGGTTGTTAGAATACCTGGTCCACATGTGGGATGTGGATCAACAGGTATTTCATGTAGGGGTCCACACGCTTACACTAGATATCGAGGATATCTATTTTCTAACGAGGTTGTCATGACGTGGATACCATGCTACTCTGACCGGAGGTAGAGGCGGCGGACTTCCTATGAGTGAGTATGTTCGCCAATATTGTGTTCCCGAGGCGAAGAGAAGCAAAGGTAAGGTTGCCATCTGGGGTGTCCAAAATCTGACCTTGCGAACTATCTTGTTTACCATTGCATGCATGGTCGGGAGCGCTGCTCCGCACATGGCTCTCTAGAGCTATTTCCAATATGCAATAGAGTGCACAGAGCCTCGGGTTTTCAACTGGTCAGACGCGGTTCTCCGCAGTATGAAGAGACAATTAACAAAGTGCAGAAGGGGTAACCTAAAACAGTTTGGGTACGAGTTACTTTTGGTGTCATTCTTCCTTGAGAGGGTCCCACTACTACGTCTACAGGTAGATTGGGGTTTACCGGCCCCACAGGATCTGAGAATGCTCGGCACGTAGCAGGGCCTATAATCAAATATAACGATTCATTTTTTGGCTGGTTGAGGCCCCAGATGCTGATGATCGATGACTATGCATATGCCAGCTGGGATTTTCGAGGAGATCTGGATTTGGTTCTGCCTGAGGATGCTCAGTGGGGTGACTTTGGTAAGAAGTACACATTTTGTTCTTTTTTAATGTTTTTGCAAATTTTATTATATAAAATGTTTTTATGTCTTCGATCAAGGACTAATTAAAAATTTATTTTTACGACACAGATGTGGGGCCGTATCGACCTCCAGGAACATCACCCATTCAGAGACGAGGAGAAGTGGCTCCAGTGGCAAGATGGGATGTTGAGGACTACGAGGTAATTGAACAAAACTTAGAGGGACTGACTACAAATGTCTCGGACATTTCTATTGTGGAGATCCCAAGGCGTTATCAACGCCATACTATGGGCGTGTCTGAGTCTCTTAGTCGACTGCTCCGTAGGGTAGCCCGAGCAGTTTATGTTATCGTGAGCGTCATCCGTGATGCTAATTTGTAGAAGCCATGGGCTTCATATATTTTGATATTTTTGTCCTTGGACAAAAGCTTTTTATAAAACTTTTGATCGTTATATAGATATATATATATATATATATATATATATATATATATATGTGGCTTCTACCGGCTTATTTTGTTTTGTATAATACATGTGATGTGTGATTTGTTTTATAAAAGTCTCAGATATCTGTCTAACACATAATTATCTAAAGCATCAGACAATGTATTTAGACATCTAGGAATGTGTTGATATTCGATATAATCAAAATGACGTTCCAAGAGGCGAATTCGTAGATATACCCGCAATAAAGTAGAACTTCAGATAGCATAGGCATTACTTAACTATAGTACTACTAGTTGTGAATCAAGTTGTATAACCAGGTTGCGGATACCAAGCGAAATAGCATTAGTCAACAATTCAATGACAACACTATATTCTGCGATATTATTGGTCGCACGACCGAGGCAAACACCTCTTAGACTGATAAGTTCATTTGTAGGTGCATAAATTGCCCATGCAGCAGAAGTAAGGTTCTGAGTACTACAACTAGCGCCATTGACGAAGCCAATGTGGGGTAGTGAAGACTCCGACATCTGGAAACCAAGCACAATGCAAGGTAAGCAGTCAAGGGCAGAAACCAAATAACGAAAAAGCACACTAAAGTAACAAACAAAAAGGATGATACAATAAAATACAAGCACTCATGCACAGATGATCTAAGCATAGTACTTCTTTAAGTAAAGCCCATTTCTGGGTTCACTCAAAGGGATACTGTCGTAGTCCACTAACTTGTAGGCTTCTTTCTCCAACACTTGTCTGACGATATAAGGACCTTGCCACATAACCTCAAATTTTTCGGCTCCTAGCACATCTCGATCTTGTTCATAAAGGAGAACTAGATCACCTTCAGAGAAAACGCGTGGCTTGACATGCTTGTCGTATTGGGCTTTGACATGTTTCTTCTGGGTTTCTATAACTAAGGTGGCATCACGACGGGTTTCGTATAGTTGCATAAGATACAACAGATGTTCTTGTTCAACAAAAGTGTTTGGGAGAAGTTCAAGAGCTAGCTTTAGAGACGGTATCTCACATTCAATCAGTAAGATGGCTTCTAGACCATAAACTAACTGGAAAGGTGTAAACTCAGTAGCAGACTTAACGGATGTCTGGTAAGCCCACAATGTTGAAAACAACATCGTGTGCCAACTAGTTTTATGAATCCCTGTCATTCATCGAAGCATGGTAATGAGGACTTTGTTTATTGCTTCAACCTGGCCATTGGCTTGTGGGTAATAGGGTGTTAAGTTTTCATGGCGAAGACCCAACTTTTTGGTGAGTTCTGACATCATGAAGTTTATAAAGTGGCTACCGTGATCAGTAATGATAGCTTGAGGAACACCAAACCAAGCAATGATGTGATTGAATATGAATAGTGTTGCGATCTTTCTGGTATTGTCGACTGTAGGCATCGCCTTGGCCCATTTCGTAAAATAATCTATGGCTACAATAATGTATCCATGCCCCCCGACCGAGTGAGGGTGACATGTCATGAAATCGATACCCCATTTCGCAAAAGGTCCAACGAAGACTACAGGGTGTAGAGGAGCAGGGTGTGATCGTATTTTGTTGTTGTAGGTTTGGAAAGCAAGGCATTTTTGGACAATGATAATACAATCGTTGAATAAAGAAGGCCAAAAATACCTAGCTCGTAAGATCTTCTGGGCAGTAGCATACCCAGACATGTGACCACCACATGCTCCATAATGGCAGTCATTCAAGGCTTTCTTGGCTTCGTCAAATATGAAGCATCGTAAAAAAACAGAGTCAATCCCACAATGATACAAAGTATCACCGAGGATAATATATTGACGAGCTTGGTAATGTATTCGACAACGGTCAGTGCTAGATAAATCGAACCAGAAAGTCTGAGTTTGGAGATATATAATGATATCTCCATACTAAAGGTCATTGAAACTGATCGTAAAAAGGGATTCATCAGGTAATGAATCATCTGCTACATTTTTCGTCTCAGAACAGGGAAGGTCACATATCAATTCGACAAACACCAAGGATTTCTTGGACTTAGTGCGTTCGAATTCTAAGTCAAACTCCTGGAGTATTACGATCCATTTGGAGTATTTTCCCCCTATCAATTGGTGTGTAAGAATGTGTTGCATAGGGTTGCAGTTGGAAATCATAGTAGTCTTACGTAAAAGGATATAGTGCCAGAAACGTTGAACAACTTGGACAGCGCCCAAGGCCAATTTTTCAACATGTAAATATTTGGTTTCAGTAGTCGTGAGACTCTGACTCAAATAATAAATGACATGTTCGTCATGAGAATCATCCTCCTGGACTAGAACCATAGCAATGGTATAGTCCGAGGCTGCGAGATACAAGAAATAATCGCGACTGTAATCAGATGGGAAAAGTAGTGGGGTACGGGTTAAAGTCAGTTTTAAAGCGTTGAAAGCTTTGTTGGCAATGGTATCCCATACGAAATCAGAACCTTTCTTGAGCAGTCGAGTAAATCCAAGGGTTAATTCAACATAGTTTGGAATGAAACGACGTAGAAAGTTCGTCTTCCCTTGCAAACTTTGTAGCTGGCGAAGTGAGGAAGGAGGAGGGAGATTGAGGATCGCCTCAACCTTTAAAGGATCTACACTGATCCCTTGATGTGAAACAATAAATCCCAGAATTTGGTCAGATTCTACACAAAAAATGCATTTGTGCGGGTTTAAGCGTATACGATAAAACCGACATCGGAGGAAAATGGCTCAGAGATGTGTTGGATGATCGACACGGTGCATGGAATGAGTCGGTAGGTCATCGAGATATGGTTGGATAGTGTGCTTTATATCATGAAAGGCATAAGATATAGCACGTTGAAAAGTCGTGCCGACATTCTTTAAACCAAAGGGTAGTTTTCGGTAGGCAAAACTTCCCGAAGGACAAATAAAAGCGGTCTTGTGTTGGTCGATGGGTACGATGTTGATTTGATTATATCCGGAGAAACCATCCATCAAAGAGAAGATTTCACTCCCGTCACAATCATCGACGATCTAGTCAACGAAGGGGGTGGGAAAGTTGTCTTTAGGACAAGCTTTGTTAATATCCCTATAATTAACGCACACATGGATCGTACCTTGTTTTTTGTTGACCGGAACAAGATTGGAAACCCAGTCAGTTAGAGCCACAGGATAAATAAAGCAAGCTTTAAGAAGTTTCTCAACTTCAAGCTTGATAGCAGCTGCTTTCGTGGGTGGACCGGACAAAGTCGTTGCTGGACGGGTTTAGCGCCTGGGTATGTCCTAATCTCGTGTACAACAATGTCAGGGTCAATACCCAACATTTCTTCATAGCTCCATGCGAAGACGTCACAAAATCCTTGAAAAAGAGACTTGTAGGTGACAACTTCGTCATTGGAACACGAAGCTCTGATATGCACATTTTCGACAACTCCAGGTTTAATGGATATGTCGAGGGGGGTGGTGGGTGAGATATTACTTAAGTTCCCTCTGTAGAATATATTGTGCATAGACTTGGGAATGATAGAAATAACGAAAACGGTCAACGGAGTCGAGATCCGTTGGTAACTCTCAATGGTGTGTTGTTCCAGGAAGAGAATGGAATAATGATGCCCATCATCCCAAGGGGTATCTTCCATGGACATAACAGACATAATCATCTCTTCTGTAAGAAAAATGACACAGAATGGATCCGGAGATAGATCACCAAGAGAGGGGGTAGAAGGGGTTGTCGATTGAATGGATTGATAAGCGGATTCGACCAGACTTAAAGGCATTTGGTCGCCATAACGAAGATGATCACCGGGGTTGGGTACTATCCACGGGTCAGAAGACGCAGGGGTTTCTCGAACAGAGATGGAAATCATGTTGATCGAGGCGACAGATGGATGTGGAATAACGGGTGGTGGAATGGGGAAAGTACCCATCAACAAGGAATCTTTAAGAAGACCCACACCGACATTCTCATAGCCAGGGGGTGTTTTCGCAATGAAAGGTACGTTGTTGGTACGTGTATCAGAGTTAAAGAAGGCCAATTGGTCCACCGTAATTACTTTTCTCTGATGTGGGAAACGTACGACACAGAAAAGAGTGAACACAACTGCACGCATGGAATCAATCCAGCTACGACCAAGTAGAAGGTTGTAATCGAGAGGAGCATCAAAGACCTCAACTTCAATGTTGACCGTTTTTCCTTCTAACATAATAGGCAATGAAGGGAGGACACTGTAAGGCTTAAATCCAGAGCCATTAAAAGCTTTGAGTGTGTTGTGTGATTCGGTTAAGGGAAGAGAGTCGATGGATTTCCAACAGGCAATAGACATGACACACGTCGAGGCACCCTCATCAATGATTGTTCTACAAATGTTCTTGTCGGAGACAATAACTTGTATTTGGAAGGTGAGTTGGGGGGGTAACCTTGGAATGTGATCTTCCAAGTCAAAAATTATTAAATTTGTATCCATAGGGTCGATTCCACCAATGGATTTCAACAGTGCCTTTCGTTGTGTAGGACAAATCTGAAGGACTTCGAGGGCTGACATTGTTGACGGTGCTTGGGCCAGGTCATCTACAATGTTGTAGTTCTGGCCAGCACGCACATGAGGATTGAAAGCAGAATTGCGAACAACACCCTTCGGGGGAGGGTGAAGAACTGTGTCTAGGCTCGGTCGTTTGAGTTGAAGAGGACCGTTGGTAGGTGGAGCCGATGGAGATGGTTGGACCAAGGAAGGAGGTATTTCATCAACCTTCTCTTTGGAGGAAGAATAATCTTTGGCTCGAGTGGTAAGTGTGATGTCATTCTTCTTTGAATCACTTGTACACATTAAGACATGGGATGTAGTCGAGGGGGAGGGTTGGTCGTGAATGACCAATTGGGCTTGTTGTTGAGAAGGGAAGGGTTGTGACAACACGGTCGGAGTAGGCGGTTTCGAGGTCCCTTGAAGGAGCTTAGTAACCTCGACGTGTCTTGGACAATCCTTGGTGTAGTGATCATCACCACAGATAAGACAAGGGTATCAGGGTTTGTGCTTATCCTTATCGTCAACAGGTTGTGTTTTGGTCTTCTCAGATTGCGGATTATTTTTATCCTCTTTATTCTTACCCTTCCCTTTTTTGGATTTATTCTTTCCGGCAGGGGTAGATTGAAAAGAGTTCACCTCAGATGTCTTACTGGCGGGACGAGTAAGAGATGGAGCATGTTGAACATTAGAAGCAACGGACTTGGGGTTGGTGGTAGAGGCTTGTGTGGAGTGGGGTTGGGCGTGGAAAGTGCCAATCACACCATCAGTCGCATGAAAAGCAACAGGAGTAGTTGAAGTAGCAGTAGTGGAAGGACGAGGTGCGTCAGGGAGCAAATCGTAAAGAGTACCCGTTTGTGAGTAAACGAGGTCAAGGTATTGAGCAGGACTGATCGCCTGTTATTCTGTGACAACTCCACCCATGGCGATGTCATGAGCGATGTCATTCATGAATGATTTCGTGAACCACTCTACTAGTAACTAATTGGGAAGCTCAAGTTTGATGAGACGTCGTCGTTGTCGCCACTCATGAATGTGATCAGAGATATGAGTGGATTTGGTTTGTTTGAAAGAACTCAAAATTTCGGTTCATGTTTCGTATCGGATCAGTAACTGGTAGTGGGTGAGGAAAGCAATGGCAAGGGTGTTAAAGTCAGTGAAGAAGCCTCACGACAATTCTATATACCACTTCGTGGCAGAACCCATGAGAGTTCGTTGAAAAAGACGTAATCGAATAGAGTCATCCATCAAAGAGTTGGATGAACACCAAAGGTGGAAAGTCATTACATGATTGTTCGGGTCCTCTCCTGGTTTACCATCAAACTTAGGAATGTCGGAAGGTAGTTTGGACGGTATGGCGGGCCATTGAGGAGAGTGACGGGTAGGATCGTTTAAAATTCTAGACAGATCAGGGAGGTCCAGGGTGGCTAAGAAGGGAAATTGTCTATTCACGTGGGGGTACTGGTGACTTTGGGGAGGAAGTCTCGTAGGTATACCAGTAGGACCGTAAGCAATTTGCATATAATGTGAATATCTGGGCAGATTCGGTTGTTGGTGTGGAGGCATGTAATTTATAGGGTTGTATTGCTTATGGCGATTCCCTTGAACAAGGACGTTGGGTCCAGCATTCAAGCCCCAAATGGAATTGGACGGACCTAGATATGGTTGGCCTGTACTAGGGGGTATGAAAGAGTTAGTTTGAGGTTGTTGCCCCCCAGTCGATTGAGGATTATTTGGGATAAGATAGTTCCAATACTGGGCCAAGTCTGCAGGTATGTTCTTTCCAGTGGGTGGGGTAGGTGGGGGTTGCCCTCCAATCGGAGGTTCTGTCCCAATTGGGATTTGACCTCCAGGGTGAAAATGTCCACCAACGGGAATCTGGTAATTAGGTGTGAAAGACTGAATGGTGCCACTAGGTTTGGTTCCTCCGATAAGGGATGGAAGAGACCCTCTAGAAGGGGGTCGAGGAAGTTTCAGAATAAAACCAGGAACAAGATGGTGCCCAGAAGGAGTGGAAATGCCAGGAGTCCCAGATGGGATTTGTGTAGGAACAAGAATAGAAGCATTCAATGCATGATATCCGGGAGGAAGCGTCGAGGTGAGTCTGGGCGAAAGCGGCGTGCCAATGGGGGCTTGGCTAGCCATCGTATTCCCGATGTAAAGATTCGTAGTATCTGGGACCATTGTATAATGGGCCATTTGAAGGGGGATAGTCAAGATATGGTCGGCTGGCTGGGCGTTTGAACCAAGGAAATAATAGGCAGTAGTAAAAGGTATCGCATCTAGATTGGATGTTTCGGGTGGCTCAGGTGTGACAGTGATATCAACGCCTGCTCTTGAGCCAAAGAGATCCCGTCTAAAGATGACAGTAGTCCAAAAAGAATCCTGACCTTCAGGGCCTGTGAAAGGTCCGATTGGTAATCCAGAAGACTCAACAACAATATCTCTAGATGAATTTACTCGAACAATATGTCTCACTGAGTCAGTAGGAAGTCGCAATCCCTCTAGAGAATCTATAATTCGGAATTGGTCTAAAGAGTCAGTTCGTTCCACTCGTGGAGTGCCAACGCCTTAGACTTCACTCTATTGAGGAGAGCCCTCCGATGAGTTGGTAGGAAAGGGTTGAGAACCCTCCAGATCTTCTGCGGGTAGTCCTTGCATTCTACGTGAGCGGCGTGGAGGGTTAATGGTGATCGAGTTAAAATCTTACGAAATAAATTCTATGGCAAACTTACGGAAACAAACAACACGCACTAGTAAAATCTAGGAATCAAAACCAAGCAAACAAGACCTTCCTATTCCAAAATCACTAGTTGGTGATGAAATCCAACGTCGTGACGTCGAGACAAGAAGGGGTTGGGCTAGGGTGGAAAAGTTACGTTGACGACCTACTTAACGGACTTACACCTTGGTGCAAGCTCCCACACATAATCATGGGTATACCCTCCAAGGAGCCCGAGTGAGTCTGGCCAACGTCGATTCCAGGTACCGTGAAGACTTACCCCTCCACAGTCACCTTATGTAAGATGCTAAGAAGATATGCTACTAAAGTTACCACTAACAACAATGATGTATGGGGGAACAGTCGACAGTCCGATCCACACGCAAGGGCAGGGTATCTAGCCCGAAATCAATTTCAGAGGCTTCCACTCATCATTGTGGGTATACCTTCAAGCGACCATCGTAATACGTGCAATCTCTACACCGAGATCAACAAAGCAAGGCGAGTAACTCTGTCAATCTCAATGCGACCTCAGGTTTGACCCTTGTGTGAGAAGGGCTTCTCAAGACAAAATGTTGCAAATGGAATTTGACACTCCCTATCACAAGATACTATTGTGTGTTTTGCGCTTTGGAGAGTGTGTCTCACTGCCTATTCCAAAGCTCTAGCCTAGCTAATGTTGGTGCAAAAGAGCCCTAGAAAATGTTACTAGTTGAATTTTAAAGTTGCGCAATATTATTAAAGGTCGTTTGTTACTCAAGAGGGAGACGGAAATGAAACCAATGTTGTGTAAGACTTTGACCCAACAATGCGTAAATAGAAATGAATGATACAAATTTTCGTTCGATGAATTCTATCTACAGCAGGGAAAGAAGAGTTTTCTGGAACAATGCAAACTACGATGTACGATCTCTTTTGAAATGTAGTACCAAACAATCATTGACAATGTCCTTGACAATGTAAATTCACTATTCGTTCTCTTTCAATACTTTAACGCCAATATTTTCTGAATAAATGATTGCTTAAAATAAAAAGACTTTAATTATTTTTTTGTTATAAACCCAAAAATGGGGATGGAATTACGAAAAAGTAAGCAACCAATGAAAATAAAATACTCAACAACACTCAAATCGATCTTTCAATGGAGATAAAAAATAATAAATTGACAAGAAAAAATCTCTTCAAACGCACATGGACCAAAAAACTTTGGAAGCAGCAAGCAATCTAAAAGGACAATTAATCCCAACTTTTAATCCAATAAAAGGCTTTTGACCAAACAAGCACTCGAATCTTAGAATCAGAGATTATACCCTTGTTGACAAAAGGTCAAGAAGTAAAAATTGGGAAAAAGAGTAAGAAGAGTTTTTTATCTTCGAAAACCAATCAACCGGAAGATTTGAAGTCAACAAATAGTCAAACACTGGCAAAATAAGTTCTCCCCAGGTAAACAAACAAATATGGGCATCAAAAAGACAAGAAGACCTAATCCAAAACATTTACAAATGAGTTTGCAGCCTGGTAGTGGGGTACAGTGCGAGAATTAGGGATTCTCGCAGTCTAGATACAAGCAGGGTGCGAGAAGGTCGCACTGAACTAAACAGTAGGGTGCGAACATCAATGATTCTCGCAGGCCACAGAGAGGTACAGTGCGAGAAGGTTTGTAATCAAGAAAAATTTGGAAAAAGGACAAAAATTTTGCGTGAACTTCTGGGTCCAAAGAGTCTATAAGGGTCTCCTACAGAATTAGAGACTGGTTGGCAATGAAAAGAGTAGGTTAAGAGCAAATGGCCAACAAAAAACCACAAAATGAGTTGTTTTCCCCAGTGGAGTCACCAATTTTGTTATCGGATAAATCGGTATATGCGAACATTAACATCTCCCTAGATCCACCTAGACCTAAAACAAAACAGGACAGGACATGACACTTCCCCTAAGTCACAATCATTGAATTTATCATCGAGAAAAGGAATAAATGACATACCTTTAGATATCACTTCCTTATGTCTCTGTTGTCCCTGCTTCACTTTGGTAGCCTTGCGATATCAGATCTACAATGACACAAATCGACCAAGGTGAAAGCAACAATAATATATTCAATGAAGACCTAAACATGTGATCAAGGAGTCATGTAATAAAATAAGAGTGATTTTATGGGAAAGGGACATGCCATTGTATTTATATTAAATGAAAGCAGAAGATACAACCAGATTGCCTTGATGTCGCAAGCTTCCTTTCGGTGGTCCTTTGTTCCAACACACACACTTGCTCCACACTTGCATGAAGAAGATCCGTTGTGGCTTGATGGACAAATGGAGGCCTCAAGCATCAATTCAAATAGGATCCCTCACACAATTCTGAGTCTATTCTTTCATCAATTCTCTATTCAATCTTGCTTAACCTCTTCCTTGAGAAACCTTTCATTATATAGGAGAAGGAGAGATGGTTAAAGGGATGAGGATTATCCCACTAAATCTGAGAAGTTAGTAGGATGCCAACCATGCGAATGCCAACTCATTTTCTAGAAGATCCTCTTCTAGAACCTTCGTAACTTCCTCTTCCTTTTAAGCTTTGAAACAGGTTCGCACCCTACCTATAGAGCAAACTGCGAACCCCTCACAGTCCAAGTATAGGGTTGCCTGCAAGAATCAAGGTTCTCACACCCTACAATATAGGCAGCCTGCGAACTCATCTTAAAAACATGTTTTGTAGAAGAAAACAACAGTCACTTTTCTCAGTCAAAAGATCCTTATGAGAGCTTGAACACATAACTGTAGAGACATCACCAGAGTGACCAAAATAATGTGTAACACTAACTTCGCCCTTTAGTAGTTAGGTGCAGAATTTAGGACTAACAGATAGCATGGTGCTTCTACATATATGGTGGGCCCAAGAGAACATCACATACATCTAGCGGGTCAACATCACATAATACCTCATCCTTGAAGGGATGGATGTCGTATGACAATCGACACTGTTAGCTGACACAAAGATCGTGTCCCTGGCGAAGCCACCTGATGTTGTATGATTGTGGGTGCGGTGTTGTCGAGAATCCCAACTGTTTGATGACCTCTGGTGAGATGAGGTTCTTCTTGCTTCCACTATCAACAATAAAATGCAGCAGGGTCCCCTTCACCCACATCTGTGAATGAAAAAGGTGCTCCCCCTCCTCAGGATCTGTTGGTTTTTCTGGTTGAATTGTTGCGGTCGCAATAGTAGCAATGTGGTTTGCGTCGATGATTTGTCTTCTACCAGTATTTTCTGAATTAGATTCTAAATCAGGGTTCGACTCCTTGTCTTTGATCTCGGCCACCAATGATTTTTTTGAGCGACATTCATCAGTGTTGTGCTAAGGGATTTTATGGAAATCACACTATTTTCCAGTTTCCTTCTTCGTCTTCCCGTGACCCTTCTTTTCCTGTGGCTTGGACTGGTTTTTAGAAGGTTGTTTGTTAGGGACGTCTTTATCATACTTTAGTTGTTGCGGATTTGCAGACCCAAACTCCTATATGTTTTGGTGCTTAAATTTCTGCTCGATTTTAACAACATATCGATAAGAAACACCCAAGGTTGAGATGTCCACAAAATCCATTTCAGTTTGGATGTATCTGTGTAGATCCCCGCGGTATTTCAGAACCAAATGTCGCTCAAATTCTTTGATTCCTAGCTTGGTGAGAAAGGTATGGAAGGTATTGGTGAACTCTAGCACTGCTTGGCCCCTCTCTTGCCGCAATGTGGTCCATCTCATGTATTTGTCGTTGTAGTTTCCAACGGGGTAATATTGTTCTTTGACCGCATCCAAAAAAAAATCCCAGGTGGGCTCGAGCCCATAGATTCTAGATTCCTTTATGGAAATTTTCTCCTAGTAAATTTCCCACCAATGTTAGACGTGGGGGAGAGCCTTAAGGAGTGCGAAGGTGATCTTTTCCCTGTTGGAGAAATTATGAATAGAGAAATAACCTTCTAATCGATTTAACGATTTGTCTAGGGCATCTGCATCTATTTGTCCTTCAAATACAAGAATATCAAAATTAACTTGTACCTTGAAAGACGAGGTGCCTCCAAAGTGTCTGATTGATGAAGACGTGCATGTTGTTATCAACATGCATTGAAGGATGTGAGCAAAATTCTCCATCATTTCATCCCTCTATCACGTGAGAGCCTTCTCAAGCAACATATTAATATAAAATTTTGCTCCGTTGTTTTTTCTTTTCTTTCGCCATGGAGGGTTTCTTGGGCGTGCGAGAGCGATTTTCCTCAAGAGAGACAAGCTCGAGACCCAACTTTCTATACTCGGACCTCGTCGGGGACATGCACTGAAAAACGATCAAGAGCAACCTCCTCTAATACCACTGATCTAGATTATTTTCGAAATGAAATGAGAGCGGAGATATAACACATAAATATACAGATATATTGCAAGAGACCCAATAATATAACAGAGATATATCAGATAAATAACAAGAGGCACATATATACAGTGATACACAGTTTCTATTAATGAGCGAAATGTACAAAACTATAGAAATACAGAGTGAAATACTCGCTAGAATGGTGGCAGCTTATCTTTGAGAAGAGATGTGACGGATACTCACATTCGCAAGAAGATGATTACAATGAGGCTCTAAAGGCATTTTTAACATAAATAAAATCCAAAACCCTAACCCCGGAAGATGAAAAGCCAACAGTTTTGTGGACCCCGTTTTGGGTGGTTTGGTGTATCAACTTCCCGGGGGCGTAACTTTGGCATACAATCTCCATTTAGGGCGCACAATAGCTTGTTGGAAAGATATCGTCGAGGAGGTTCATTTTGGGGGATCAATTAGAGCCTTCAGTTATCATTGAAGTGCTCGATCCCGAAAAAACTTCATTTAGGCCCTCAAAATGGCCACGAATGTTTAGGAACCGAAAAACGGCTAAAAATAGTAAATTCCCAGAAGACTGTTTTGAGACAGTTGGAATAGGTGAGTGGCCACTGATATCCACCTGGATCAACATCCCCATATTCATTTGGGATAGGGATCCACTCTTGGAGTTCTCTAAAGATTTAATGGCAGGTTGTCTGTCAATAGTTGGTAAAGCTAAAATACCACGCTAACCTTCGAAACAAATGCTGACATCGACATTCAAAAATCTAAATCAATAAATTGTAACCAGACCACAACCTCACTCTTCATCGATGCATGCATGTAATACATGATATTAATAAACAAGTGTGTTTGTATGTTGCAAGGAATGGATATAAAAACATGAGTAGAGTAACAAGATGACGGTATGGAAAAGGAGAGCCGCTAGTAAGCAATTAAACATAGGATTCAAACTTTCTTCACCTACCATTACTACTTTCAACACTTTCTTTCATGAAAATGATCATCCTTGATACTTCGACCAACCAAACATTCAATACAACCATCATGCTTGAAAGCTTAACAAACAAAATTTGGCCCTATACTTTATTTTCTTTCGAAAATAGGCTAATAACAAAGATTTGAGGCATGCATACATTTAAAATATAAACATATCCCATGAAAATGGTTGTGGAAAGAGTTTGGGTACTAGCATTATGTATATACAACTTTATTGACATTTACAACCAAAGGAGCTAAACATATGGCCTTCCATAACATAATGCAAATCAAAACACCTCTAGGAGTCAATAACAAAGGGCAACCAATATGGTTGTCGCATGCTCCATGAATTACAAATATCTCAAATAAAATTAATAGGAGCCAATAAACTATGCATAAATATAAAATTTTATATGCACCGACAACATCCTTCTATACTCCATGCATAATATGTTGTCATAACAGAGGGACGCCATACCCATCAACTGACCAATATCTACTATTGATTAAAACCATAAATATCATCTAAAACAATATGGATAAATCCATTTCCCGACCTATCAATGTCTGCACTTAATGTCATCAAGAGTAATCCTGCCATCATAAAATAGTCTAAAGAATCAACCCAAGACTCATATGTATATCGTGCAAATGTGAAGTATCGAACCACTAGTATGCCATGACCAAAACATCACACAAACCATAGGAAATTACTGCCAACGGGTTAGAGTTGGGCTTAAGTCAAGTGTTGGGAGAAGGAATTAAAAAGAAGGGCTATGGGGCCTTTCATTTCCCCTTAAACACAACAACCACAATGAAGGTTTGATTGAGGTTAGTGCCTGAAACTAAGTCAAGGATAATCACGTATGTTATGTATGCATGGTAGGGATCTTGCCTCGAGACCTCAAGGATAAACTATGGCAACTACAAGGTAGCCATGTCGAGTATATAAACATGACACTTCAAGTCTAAATGCATGCAAGAGGCCAAACAAACTTTGTTTTTGCATTCTTCAATAAACAACAGATAAAACTAAGAATAATGGGTTGAAATCACAAGGGGAAAACAAATACAAGTTGGAGAATCACAGGTCACATAGAACGCCAATTACCACTTTATTTAAGCATGTAAAACACACAAACAATGAATGAAATCAATAGGTTATTAAGCCTACCTTCATTCCATCACGACTAGGATGTTTAGGGTACTTCTTGTCCATTTGTTTCAAAGCTCGAAACCCACAAATGTTGTTAGCAATCTAGTTTTCAAGTGCAACGTGTGACAACTCAGGGTATGTTATTGAGCTTGGTTTTCATCCATAGTGAATAAGCATTCCAAACCAACAAAGGAGAGCCAATATCAAGGATATGTTGAATCTCCTAATCCTTCACCTAGAAATATTAACTAGGTAATGTTTGATCCAAACCACAAGAAGAAAACACATATAATCCTCGACTTTGAAGAAGGAATTACAAAGATAACCTCCACAATTAGCTAGCTGAAAATAGATAATGCAAATGCAAAGCACAAGGTAGGGAAAATGCATTGTATAACCAACCATCAACCATGCTTGTTGGATTAGATAGGAGGGTTGAGGATGCCAGATATCGCATACATGTGTATTCCTTATGAATTTGATATTAAAAGCCTAGTACAAGATGGGCGGGTGGTGCCATAGAAACCAAGTCATTGATGTATCAAATTCTAATACAAATAAATGATAGGGTGATGGGTAGCATCATTTTCCAGTGTTCATACCTTGTATATGTTCTGCAACTTAAGCATATTTATACCAAGGTTTAGCATGGTTGAAACCTTAGTTTTGACCTTACGCCATGCATATATTTTTAATGTCTTGCATCTTAGGCATACGTAGAAACACAATGCCAAGCACAAGAATGCTTGTATTTATAGCTTGATTTCACTTTTCATGACTTGCTTTTATATTGGATTATGGACTAACCATGTATGCTTTGGTTGTAGGTATCGAGACAATTAAAAGAATAAGCCATAGAAACCATGTCAACCATTCATATACGATTGCATTTATCAATGTACAAGGAACCTAAGACAACTATAATTACATATAGCAAGTTTATACACTCATATTCAAACACATGGTAATAATAATACTCTATGAATCATATCATCATTTCTAATAAATTATAATGGTCGTGATTCACCTTACAAATATGTAATATTTCCATAATCCATTAAACACATTAGCTACATCATAAGCAAACCATGCACCACAACTCATCAAAAGTGGACACAAATGGATTGTCAATTAGCAATCCGTACAAATGTCTTTGCCATAGTGCACACTAGGAGGATTTCCTATAGTACATAGAAGGACTCTAGGTTAGATGGTCCTATGCCATGGTGATATCAAAGCTTATTAGGTTCATAGAAGTGAACAAAAATTTTAATGAGTAACTTCATTGCGACACTTCACAATCACATGTGAATGTTAACCATTTTGAAGGTCAATACTCGTGATCTCCTCGACTTTGAAGAAAATATCTCATATTTAACTCATTACCACTTGATATTTAACTCATTACCACTTGAGTTAACCCTCTAAATTGTAAAATCTCTAAATATCATGTATATTGACATTTATTTAACAATGTCACATATATATATCTTAATAAAATTGTAAAACTTAAATCATATAAGAAGCAAAACTTTGTTTTTAATTTTATCCAAAATTCATACTTGTATAAAATCAATGCCGAAATTCCTATGACCACCAACATTATCAATTGGCGTGTTACTCAAAGATTGCTCTTAACCTTCGCATTTTAAATTCACGTTTTGGGAAAGCTAAGAGTTTTATATGTGTTACTTTGGGCGATTGGTTTTATATCACCCCTTTTAATTTAATAAAATAAGTTTTTATAATAAACCGGCTAAATTTCTTATTTTCACTTTTATTTTCACTTATCATAATTTGTGTTTTCAATGACAATAAAGGGATTTCATTAAGTAGCTTTAATTTTGCTAAACTATATTAAAGTGTGTACTTTATGGAATTATCCTATATTTTGGAGATAATCATGGTTATTTATAAGGTAATTATGGAAGAGAGTCAAGTAGTGAGATACACTTAGATTTGAGGAAGAGTTATTTTATTTTGAACTTCATTATTGGTGTGTACTTTAATCATCAAGTCAAGTTATTTTAAAGTTTTTTTTTTCATGTTTTTATGGTTAAAAATGAAAAATTTATCACCATACATTTTATGATAACATATATTTATTATTGATATTATATTTTAATCATAAGTCAAATTATTTAAAGTTTTTTTTCATATTTTTACAATTAAAAATAAAAATTTATCATTACACATTTTGTGATAGATTTTTTTTTCATATTTTTATAGTTAAAAATGAAAAATTTATCATCACACATTTTATGATAACATATATTTATTATCGATATCATATTTTAATCAAAGTCAAGTTATTTTAAAGTTTTTCTTCATATTTTTATAATTAAAAATGAAAATTTATCATTACACATTTTGTGATTAAACATATATAAAAATTAAAAATTAAAATAAAATAAAAAAATTAAAAAAAAAAAATTTATTTTGTTTTATTATTATATATATGGTTTTTAAATTAAAAATGAAAATTTATCATCGCATACTTGTTACAGTGACAGATACATACATATACATACATAATATAATAAAAACTTTAAATAAATAAAAAATTTATTTTATTATGTTTTAATGAACAACATATATATACACAATACAATGAAAAATTTAAATTGTTTTATTATATTTGATTTATTATAAAATTTATAATATATACTATTACTTATTAGATGATTTTCACATTTTACGATCATGTATTGATTATGAAAATTAAAAATTCGCTCCTTTACATTGAACAACGTACTTAGTTCCATTAAAGGTATTATATAATCTAAAATTTCATTTCATTTGACATTTTTACGTTACTATCTCATTATCCCCGAAAACCATTCTGGATCTTAAATGTTAAAAATAAACACTCTTTTTATATTTCATGATAAGATTTCGCTCAAACCAATTTTATATCTTTATATCTATTGTATTTTGACTTTCTTTTAAAACTTTAAACTAATTCACACTAGACTTATTTATTTATTTATTTTTAATCACTGTAAACATATTATTTAATATATATTTCTTTTCGTCGATAACATAAGTTTTATCATTCTTGGATGAGGTGTTTACGGTTTCAAAGACGGACAACCAGAGGGGAGGCCACCTGGTCAGGTCTCCTGCCACCTAGAACCAACACAGGTGTACCCTCCCTCTACCATCACCTCATGAGTTTAAACTCCTAGTCGTCGCTCCTCGGCTTTCACTCGTTGTCGGCCTGTTGTTATTACTTGACGATTTGCTTCGTGGGAATTTTAATGGGGATGGGTTGGACGAAGTCACAATCCCATCACCAGTCTAGCTATGGAGCTTTTAGGCCTGAGTCTTGGAGCGCCAAGGCTCATTCGAGCCCTTGGCCTCCAAAGTCTCGGCCCCTCCGAGATTTTGATGTCGTCCTTCCACTCTGGTTTGAGCTTCTGCAGTCCTCCTTGCCCTCGGCTTCCAACATCTCTTCACGGTTTTTGCAGTGTCACTGTGTCTGGTTGGTCTTGTGCTCGTCGAGCAACCACTCGCACTCTCCCTACGCGTTCTATATCTGGTTTCATGAGGCTATTTATATGCCTCGTCTCAAGGGCAAATCGAAGAGGGGAGCAGCTTGGTATGCGGCCAGAGGAAGGGCAACACGAGGGCATGACTCTCCTCCAGAAACCAAGTTCACCTCCACCCTAATGCCCATTGTTGCTCCCACTCCTGCTCAGTCGACTCGAGACAGTACCCCGGACCTCTCCTCACTGTCAAATCCCTTTGCCTGTCGAGTCGAATGGTCCGACAGCCTAGGAAATTCCCTCGGCTTCGCTCCACCTTCTCCATCCCCACCTCGCCGCCCTCCACCTCCGCTTTCCCCCCCTCGCCACCCTCCTCCATCGCCTCCCCCTGTCACCTCTACAACCCCCTTTCCTTCAGCTCCTTCCTTCGACTACCCCACCTCCTTCCTCCGACTCTCCACTTCCCCCTCCGCTCCCCTCAGCTTGCTCCTGATGCGTAGAAAGAGATTGTCTTGAGGAGTCCTTGGATTACCTCAAGCGTGGGATAGGGGACATCAAGACCGCCATTAATGAGCTGCAGAATAAGGAAATAGAGCGATTGCGCCGTGTGGACCTCCTGATGACCTTCCAACAGGACCTCAAGCAGGCCATCTCAGATAGAGATAAGCTCGGCAGAGACACCTTGCATGTGCGTCAGGCTCTCGCGGGGCAAAGGCTCGACCCCAACATTGGTGAATTCCTTCTGGTTCAGGTTTCCTTTTACTATGTTTTTAGTTAATTTACTTCATAAGTTTTTGGCCATGCGAGACCACCCAGTTTTAGGAATTTTGCTCTTCGCAAACGACCAACCCTTTGGGCTTGGTCTATCTCAGTCTAGAATTCAAAAACTATGTCTTGTGTGGCACCGTAGATCACCATCTTTCACCGCTCTGCAAGTTTTGCATGAATACTTTGAATTTTTGGCCATGTGGCAGCACGGGTTTCCCATCAAGGCAATGTTGTCACATCCACTTATGCTAGGTTGACAGTTGTAATCTTTTTGCTTTGCAGGATTTAATATAATTTCTAACTTACAAAAAAAAAAGTTTTATCATTTATAAATTAAATGACTAAGACTTTTGTCGTTTCATGATAGTTTTTTTTTTCATTAACAACATAAACTTAGACATCTTTCATATCCAAGACATAATTTCAAACCTTCCTTGTAAAATTAATTTCAAAGATCTTAAGCCTTTAACAAGTGTGGAATCACCCACATACTTTACAAAACATCTCTACTTTAATTATCTTAAATATACAAAATATTTTGCAAAATTGTTGTGCACCTGTAAAACTTTGCTGGTGCACAGGGAGCTGGAATAGTCTCTAGTTTTCTCCCATGGTGCTTGAGATAGAAGCAGTTTAGCCTCATACTTGAGGAGGTCAAAAAAAAAATACAAAAACTTGTATTTTTATTTGACATGATCTTGTCTCGTTGCAATTCTTGTCTCGTGATCTTGTCCCACATGAATCCAATGTTAAAATATCCCTCATAATATCAATTCGTTTAATTGCAAAACGTATAAATAAAATATTTAGTTTTTATTGTGTAATATATTTTATTTTATATGTAACATTTTTAAAAGGTATAAATAATCTATATAGGTAATAGTTTAATTGTTTTATTTTTTAAAATTTATATACAATTAAAAAATTAATCAATTCACGTTCAAAATCAATAAATATATAATGAAAATAAAAACAATTTGCTTAGTTTAAGAATCCTTTAACTATAAATAAATAATTTGTTAAAATTTAATAATTTATGAGGAGTGAATATACCTTTAGAGGGATTTGAATTTTAGAGGAGGGAATGGTTTATTTTATTTTAATAATTAATCAAAATTTATTTAAAAATATATATTTAAAAAAAAAATTAACTTTTTATAAAATGTAGAATAAAGTATCTTATTTACATCTACTTAAATCATTTGGATTTATTGAAAATGACAAAGGTAAACTCATTTTAAAAGGTTAGAATCATTTGCTTACACACGTTAAGGCTTTACACCTTGTCCCAACCAATAAACTAATTATTAAGCTTTGAATTTAATCCATGTAATCACAAAACTCTTTTTGATTGAGTGAGAGAAATGAGGTGCACAATAAAACCTAGATTTGTAATGTAAAAGTGAAAAAAAAGTTAACTATTATAATAAAAAAATATATAAAATCCACCATAACAGAGGGAAACTAATTCTAAGAGGTCAAAGACCTTCACTCACACACACATTAGGGCTTTACACCTTGTCCCAACAACTAAACCACAACATAACCTTATAAAATAGTTTTGTAGTTACCAAAAATTGAGTAACTTTTGGTATTTGTGTTGGATTAAAAAGTGTTAGGCCACACTTATTTTGAAGAAGAGAGATGCATTCTATAGCCCAATATTGAAGGGAGATTCTCTCTCTCTCTCTCTCTCTCTCTCTCTCTATATATATATATATATATATATATATATATATATATAGAGAGAGAGAGAGAGAGAGAGACCAACCAACATAGCATTTCCTCTTGTTCCAAGGATAATACCTAAGTTAATTGGATTTTGTAAAAGAAAAAAACAATATATCCATTAAGAGCTAAACAAGTCACTTGTGGGAATTGAACCTGGTAGGGAGGATAACACTCCTCTCAATCACGCATATATATATATATATATATAGCAAAATCATGGTAATTAATATCCATGTGGTAACACAGGTTTATAAATTATACGATTACTTAATCGACTACGGTTTGGATAACTAACCCAAATTTGATACTCAATACATTTTCACTAGGCCCCATCTAAAATTCCTTGAAGCAACTCTACTTCACAAACTCCAAAGTAACACATAAACATATAAAGTGTTGTGGCCTCAATGTCAATCAATGTAGATCCATCTTAACTCCGAATATACTAAACACCAAGATGGATCGTAAAAACAATTGAGATGCAAAGATCGCGAGTTATGATGGATCTATGCTGGTTATATATATATATATATTCAGAGTTAATATGGATCTACATTGATTGACATTGAGGCCACAACACTTTATATGTTTATGTGTTACTTTGGAGTTTGTGAAGTAGAGTCGCTTTAAGGAATTTTAGATGGGGCCTAGTGAAAATGTATTGAGTATCAAATTTGGGTTAGTTATCCAAACCATTGTTGATTCACTAAATTTGGGTTAGTTATCCAAAACGTAGTCAATTAAGTAATCGTATAATTTATAAACCTGTGTTACCACATGCATATTAATTACCATGCAGGGATAAACAGCGTTTATGAATTATCCAATTGGGACAGCCATGATGATTGGAAAGGGTGGGATTTCTTTGGAGTTCCAGACCGCTTAAATCACCAAAAAAGCATCTTAGAAGAGTTGTTGGAAGAAGCGGCCCCAGTGAACAGAAAAATGAAAGATAGTTGGGGGTGGGGGAAATCTGGAAGCTATACAATAGCAGAAGCCTACAACACTCTCCAGCCAATCAGGAACAGCAACAAACCCCCGGAATTTTGGAGGAAAGTTTGGGATCCGCTAGCATTACCCAAGGTAAATTTCTTCTTTTGGACTCTGGTTCACAACAAGTTGTTAACGGGAGACAATTTGGAAAAAAAAAA
>JASDQU010104073.1:290681-340034 GCA_032191745.1 Picea mariana
TATATATATATATATTCAGAGTTAATATGGATCTACATTGATTGACATTGAGGCCACAACACTTTATATGTTTATGTGTTACTTTGGAGTTTGTGAAGTAGAGTCGCTTTAAGGAATTTTAGATGGGGCCTAGTGAAAATGTATTGAGTATCAAATTTGGGTTAGTTATCCAAACCATTGTTGATTCACTAAATTTGGGTTAGTTATCCAAAACGTAGTCAATTAAGTAATCGTATAATTTATAAACCTGTGTTACCACATGCATATTAATTACCATGCAGGGATAAACAGCGTTTATGAATTATCCAATTGGGACAGCCATGATGATTGGAAAGGGTGGGATTTCTTTGGAGTTCCAGACCGCTTAAATCACCAAAAAAGCATCTTAGAAGAGTTGTTGGAAGAAGCGGCCCCAGTGAACAGAAAAATGAAAGATAGTTGGGGGTGGGGGAAATCTGGAAGCTATACAATAGCAGAAGCCTACAACACTCTCCAGCCAATCAGGAACAGCAACAAACCCCCGGAATTTTGGAGGAAAGTTTGGGATCCGCTAGCATTACCCAAGGTAAATTTCTTCTTTTGGACTCTGGTTCACAACAAGTTGTTAACGGGAGACAATTTGGAAAAAAAAAAAGCATAGCTGGGCCGCATAGATGTGAGCTGTACAGAAGCAGCTCAGAAACAACTAAGCATCTCTTCATGGATTGCAAATTTGCCAAAGAAGTTTGGAGTCTCATTCTTCACGAGTTAAAAATCACAGTACCTCAATTTAACTCTGTAGCAGACTTTTTTGATTCTTGGAATCAATGCTACCCCAAAAAAATCCCCAGCAAATCAATTTGGAGGAAAGTCTGGAATGCCATCCCCAAATATGTTTTCTGGCAGCTCTGGCTGACCCGGAATGACCTGATCTTCAATGAAAAGCAGCAAGCCCCTTTATCGGCAGCAGCAAAGGCCAAAGCCTTCCTCCTGGAAGCAGTTCAACACCAGCATTGCTTAGATTATGCTTTGTTGCTCCCTGAAGAAGAGAGATGGTTGGGCCCTTCCTCACCCTCGGAAGCAGTTACCAACCCCTCAAGCAGTGAAAGCGGTTTGGCAAAAAAGAGACTCTGAAGCTACCATCCAAGAATGGTGGAGAAATCAAAAAATAACCACGATCTTCTTCGACGGAGCCTCCAAAGGTAATCCTAGGACAGCAGGAGCAGGAGGAGTCATCTATGCCTCGGACGGTTCGAGAAGGGACAGTTTCTGTTGGGGCATCGGGCAGAAAACCAACAATCAAGCAGAGATCCAAGGCCTGCTCAAAGCTTGCCAAATAGCTAGAGATAGAGGATACAAAGAATTCCAAGCTCTTGGAGACTCAGAGATTCTAATAAAAAATTTAAACTCGGACAAAATGTTCACCAATGCAAGCCTCAACAAAACGATGAACATATTAAAGAGAATCCTGCTCGACTTCGACTCCTACAAATTCTTCCACATCCTCAGAAACTCGAACAGCGAAGCAGATCTATTGGCGAACAAAGGTTGCACTCTTGGGAAAGGGCAGCTTCTCCTAACTGACGAAAGTTCATTCCATCCCTGCAACTCATGAGTAATCTGCAGTTTGTAATAGGATGAGAAACAGAAATAGAAGCATTGTAATGATGGATGCCACGGCGCAAGCCCAATCCTTTACTTAATAAATAAAACATATCTGTTTCAGTTAAAAAAAAATAAACTCGCTTTTTTTTTATTTGCATGGGAGAGGTACAAGGTTCAAATTTCTCATCTCATATTAAAGTGGATTTCCATGTTAATGCGAATTTGAAATTGATACTTTATTTGTCCTTATAGAGGATTGTGAATGTGACAAAGGCTCTATACTCTTCTTGGCAGAGATTGATCTAACAAATAAGCTAGACATTATGGCTAAAATGGTGAAATCAAAGTTCAATTTAAATTAGGCAATTTAGGAACTAGTGAAGTGTTGTAGGTAAAATGGTGAAAGAAAGTCAAACTTATATTATAGAGTTTCAAGTTATTAGGGATTTTGTAGAAGAAGAAGAGTATTAGTGCAGAATGAAATCCAAACATACAAATATTTAATTGTATCAGGATTGATTATAGCATCTTATTGATCACAACAACATGGCAAAGACGACCCAAAAAATATGACACAAAACTTATGGGTGATGTTAGTACCAACATGAGGGTGGATACTATCATGTTGATTGGAGGGCTTACACCCCAAAGCCAATGTCAACATTCGCAGAGATTTTGGTTTGAGCAATACCTTATAAGCCATCTCCATCTCACACTTGTTATGCATGTGAGATTCTTCACAAAACACATACACACGCAGATGTCAACACAACCAAACAATTTAGAAGAAGAGCATCTATGTAGAACAGAATTCCAACGTAAGGATAAGCCGTCATAGCAAGATAACACATAGCATGCCACTGATAACAACCACAAGTTAAATATGACCCATAAGGCTTAGCATCGAAACTGTTGATGGTGTTGGTATCAGAGTGAGGGAAGACACTATCACATTAACCCAAGGGCTTGAATACAAAAGCAAACTTTTGGTGCATGCAATGCTTTGTAAACGAACTATATCTCACAATTGTTATGTAAATGAGATTATTCACAACATACATACACACACACAAAAAAAAAATTAGAAGAGGAGTATTAATATGGAATGAAATCCCAACACATGTATACGCCACTGTAACATGATAGTCTATACCATCTCATTGATAACACCCATAAGTCAAAGATGACCCACAAGGTATGGCATAACAAATATCAACAATGTTAGTACCTGAGTGAAGGAGAATGTGATAACATTGACCCAAAGGCTTGCAAACCAAAATGAGTTTTTAGATTGACAAAAAATTTGGTACAAGCAATGCCTACTTCCATGGCAATGATGAGGATACAAATTTATTATGTGAGCTATATCAACATGAAATCCTCTTATTTCATGATAAAAAATGGAACCTAAATCCTTTCATTGGTGATGTGAAATTAAGGGAATTTTCCGCTTTCATGTATAATCAACTACAATGGAATCAAGCTCAAACCACAATTGCACATAATGAATGGAATTGTAATTTGTGGGTACGAGAAGAATACACCAATCCTTAGGCCATAATCGGGGAATATCACGAGTTGATTAAATCGCCTACAAAAGTATCCATAGTTGCTCCAACTCAACAAGAGGTAATATCTTATTGCATCAAACACATTAATCATATGAGGATGGATACTCTGTTACACTGTAAGTATGGACGGGACATCTTTGATGAAGACAATAAAAGGCGAGACCCATTCAATTATCCAAACTTTTATGAATCCTTATGAAGATTTGATAGATATATTGCATGTGTAAGAAGTTGTGGTCCAAGATGGATTGGATTCATATTCCACTTTCCTTTGATTTGGTTGCATGCTCCACAATATCATTTTTCCTATGATTTGGAACCACAAATAGATGCTAGATTTGGCAAGTCGATGAGCATAAAGTTGGGTATAGTAGAGTAATAGAAAAAAGATACCATGTCTACAGTCTTAGTGGCCTTCATCAAAGACATTCATATCTAGCCTCTAATTCCAATTGACTACAAGGGTCACACACAAACATGCAACAATTTCAGTTTGGGGTAATGTTGGGACCTTGTTATGGCATGATTATATCACCTTTTCCCCTTATGTTTCCATACTTCACCACTCCTTTTTCACCTATTTGTAACAACAACCATAAGCTTTTTGGCTCATAAATCATTCATTTATACTTTGCTTCATCTTATGGGCAATTTAATGAATTATATAGTACATTTGGTAGAAATTGTGTCTTTTGTGCCTAACCTGTGGATAAAGTTTCTATAGATCGGATGCATGATATAAAATTCAAAGGAATGGTATGTTGTGGAAGAGATAGACTGCTACATAACTCTATTTGTTGCAGATCCTATCTTTGCAATGGAGTCTCATTTGCTATAGATCACATCCTTGCAATGGAGTCTCATTTGCTACAAATCATATCCTTGCAATGGAGTCTCATTTGCTATAGATCATATCCTTGCAATGGAGTCTCATTTGTTATAGATCCATGAGTATCATTGTTTGTTACATATCCACGCCCGTTAGTGATGTATAACAGGTGTTGTGACTCCTAGTCGTCAAGACTAGTGCCGTGAGCCCCAATCATCAAGTCCAATGATGTGAATCCAAGTTAGCGAGTATGCCATCTATCACATGCTATGTATTTCCAAAGATCACGCTACTGCTACTCAGTTGTTGAGAAACCACAGAGTATCCATGGAATTTTTAATGTGATTCAAGTAATTCATTGTTGGATTGTAATGATGAATGCATGGATAACTCTAGCTACAGTTACAAAGCATCTTTAGAAGACTTTAAGCCATGCTATATTCTAGCAACTAATCTAGTTGCTTAGTTACCTTGGATACTTTGTTTCAATGTTACTATAATTGTTTATTACATAAGATGCTTTGTTTTGTTTAAATGGATGTAATAGACTTTAGCAACCACTAGAAGAATCAATGATTCTTCAATTGTGCAACTCTTTAATTTCCATTTAAAAGGTTGTTAATCAGTTGAGCTAAAAGAGCTATGCTTGCCTCTTAGATAGAGGAGGAAAATAAATAGCAGAGATGTTATGTTATATGTAAAGAGATAGAGAGACAAATCTTGGATGTAGCTTGCATTTTCTCAATACAAATACAATTTCTCAGTTTGTATGATGAGTTGATTGTTGAAGTAGGCCAATAATTGTAGAACTTCTCCAGTGCCTTGCTCCATAGAGAAAGGGCTCGTTCTAGAGGAAACTAGTGTTGCTTCTCATTTTTTGTTTTTGTTTATGTTTGTATACTATATATTTATTTTATTAATCCGATTGCTTAAATGTTTGTAGAAGTCAAAACTTTATTTATAGTTGGAAGTGTGTGTGTATTTCAAGAAATATTGATTTCATCATTTTATCAGTTAATGGTTCATTGCTATAAGTCTCATGCTACAGAACCTGCCAGTATAAATCATCAACCATGCTTTCTTGTTTACAGTTTCTTGCTTTTCAGCAAGATAGAATTGGATTTATAGATTTCCAACTAACTCATTCATACCTAAACCTTGCATATATTTTGCATGATACCTTGCCCTAGGTTGGTAATTAAGTGCACTAGTATACTAGATGTCTTGCTAGGAATTAATAGGGTATATAGTAGATATGGCAGCTACTATAATACATAATTCTTAGTGCAAAATAACACTAGAGGACCATACTAACCAACAATTGTTTTTTCTAAAATATCATTGTTTGTGCAAGACACATGTGGGACAATGTTGGTGCAATTATAATGATCAAGAAACATCCTATGATTCTAGCTATCAAGTCATCTCCTAAGAAAACATCACATCCATTATACTTTTCATATTCACAAAACCACTCCATGTGAGAAGTTATATGAAAAGAAGCACCAAAGTCAATTAGTCGTACATCGTGATTTGAATGTGTGCTTGTAGAAGCCAAATACACATCCCCTGTTTCCTTTGAGGAGGTCTTCCCTTCTGTGGAAGGAACATCATTAGGTCCCTTCCCTCTATCAACATTTTTAGATCTACAATCCTTCTTTTAATGCGCAACTTTACCACATTTTTAGCATTTACTTAAAGCTTTTTCTGGATATTTAGATCTACCCCTAGATTTAGATCTCCCTGTTGAAGACTTATTTTTATTTCTATCTTGGAGTCTTCGTCATTCATCCTTAGGAGGTACAACTTGTTTTGAAGGAAAAGTTTGTTTAACAAGGACTTATACTGATACAAAGTCCCTAACTTATCCCATAAATCCTTGGCTTAAACTTCTCCTAAGACATTCGGTAACACTAAATTTGAAAGATCACAACTAGATTGTACTCTTTGCCTTCCTATCCAACTTCATCCAGTCTGTGACCACCATACCCATAGGTGTAGTACTGTGATCCATAGCGACCCATTGTTTTTTCTCTGCATGAAGGTCCTCCATGTTGAGCTTCCATATTTCAAAGCTTTGACCATTAAATTTCTCAATATCAATTTTATAATTGCTCGCCATTCTGTTTCAACATAAGAATCACCAGTGTGGATCTCCCACTGAAACCAAGTTTATCACAAACCCAAGATATACTTGCTTTATCAAAAAAGAGTCGAACCCTTAGAAACAATGATGTCCCCCTGAATCCAATAATATTGCTCTGATACCAAATGTAAGTTTTAAACCTTTGAAGTGAAACAATGCATATGGATTCTTCAACAAAAAATAAAGAACAACAATGGCATACACGCAGTATATAGAGATTTACCCTGGAAACCCTTAACAGGCAAAACCAACAAAACCTAGAGTTGCATCTTCCTCTTATTCATTGTTTTGACTTGACTATACATACTACAATATTTAGGTTTCCCATGGAATAAAAAAACCTAATTCGTTAACCCAAATTAGATTATGAACCTAATCCCTTAACCAGAATTATACTACAATGGGCTAAAAAACATAAAACATGCAAAAAATAAACCAAAAACAACCCAATATTTTTTGGGGGCTTCGGTTCCCCTCTAAGTGTTCGGTGCATATGAACAACGTGTGGAGATAACAATGAAAAAAACATAACACATTCCCAACATCAATAAATGCAAGACACATTACAACAATTACTTGTTAATTTAAATAAAATCTGACCTTTGAATTATAGTGAGTAACAAATGCATAATCACATCGTTAATTCATTGTAAGTATGTGTAATGTTGAGTAAAATACTAAATGATTGAATTGTTAAATTAGTCAGATATTTGGCATACTGTAAGTGCAAAACAATCGATCATAATCAATTAGAGACATGCATATGTACAACAAGTAAACAAATAAACAAACAAAAAGAAAAGAAAATTGATCATGGATCAAGCAAAAAAGCTATGAAAGCAAAATAATATACATAGAGAAAGACAAATACATGTATACCCAAAGAAAGATTTTATTTACAAATAAAGTTTTCTATATAGCCAAAAGTAAGCCAAATAGTTCCAACAATTTTTCTAGCTTCATGCAAACAATATGTTTATGATACCATATGTTGTTCACACCAATTTAAAGCCAAGAGGGATGAAGCCCTATACAACACGAAGCCTTTACTAACTCACACTCAACTTGTTTGAAGGATATCTGTAATATTGGCAATGTTAGTCATAAGACATTCGTAGAAAAATACATAGATGAAGCAAATAAACATAAATTACCTCCAGAGAGAAGGACCTTTGCTTTCACCCTAGTGTTGGACATTGGATTGTAGCTTGCCTACAATTGCTGGGATTTTTAGGCTATTGAAGGAATGCGAGAATAAACTTATGTATGATCGAATAGCAAAACAAAGCTATACTTACTCTCTTTCTCCTCCTATTGCTCAAGTACCCCTCTTTTATTTTATAAGAGGTGGGTAGGCAACTTAAGAGTTGTAACTATTTGTGTGTGTGTGTGTGTGTGTTGTGCAAACATTAGGTTGTCTAATATCATCAACAATCCATCAAAACAAGTGCATACATACATAAATAAAAGTCCATCAAACTGTGCTAAATAATAGCCCAAGACATGCAACATTGTCGATTCATTGAGCAAATTGTATCCCAAAGGTCTCCATGCATTAATTACAATATCTCACGTGAACTGTTTATGATATATTTTATGATACATGGCGTTATTAATGTGAATCACATCCCCATAATTAGTTGGGATAAGGGTCCACTCTTGGAGTTCTCTAAAGATTTAATGGCAGGTTGTCCGTCAGTAGTTGGTAAAGCCAAAATACCCCGCTAACCTTCTAAACAAATGTTGACATCAACTTTCAAAAATTTGAATCAAGAAATTGTAACCAGACCACAATCTCACTTTTCAATGATGTGTAAATGCAATACATGCGATTAAGCAACAAGTGTGTTTGTATGTTGCAAGGAATGGATATAAAGGAGGCCCATTGGCAAGTAGTTAAACATGGGATTCAATCTCTCTCTCTCTCTCTCTCTCTCTCTCTCTCTCTCTCTCTCTCTCTCTCTCTCTCTCTCTCTCTGCACCAACAACATCCTTCTATACTCCATGCATAATATGTTAATGTGTTATTATAAAAGAGGGACACCATACCCATCAACAGACCAATATTTACTATTGATCAAAACCATAAATCTCATTCAAAACAATCCAGATAAATCCATTGCCCAACCCATCATGTTCTGCACTTAATGCCATAAAGAGTAATCCCAACATGATAAAATAATCAACTCATGACTCATATGTATACCGTGCAAATGTGGGTTACCAAATCAATGGTATAAAATAATTAAAACACCACCCAAATCATAGGAATTTGTTGCCAACGGGTTAGGGTTGGGCTTAAGTGAAGTGTTGGGGGAAGGAATTGAAAATTAAGGGATATGGGGCCTTTCATTTCCCCTTAAACACAACAACCACAATGAAGGTTTGACCAAGGTTGGTGCCCGAAACTAAGTCAAGGGGAATCACATATATTATGTATGCATGGTAGGGATCTTTCCTCAGGACCTCAAGGATAAACTATAACAACTACAAGGTAGCCACATCGAGTATATAAACAAGATAATTCAAGTCCAAGCACATGCAAGAGGCCAAACAAACTTTGACTTCTACATTCTTCAATAAACAACATATAAAAATAAGAATAATGGGTTGAAATCAAAAGGGGAAAACAAATACAATTTATAGAATCACATGTCACATAGAATACCAATTACCACTTTATTTGTGCATATAAAACACATAAATAGTGAATGAAATCAATAGGCTATTAGACTTGTTAGCCCCCTGTGCCTAGGGGTAACTAGAGGAGATCATGTCTCATGACCCGCAATAAACACATTGATCCCGACCATGATGATGATCAACATGTCCACAAATAGTAGCCCAATAGCCCCCCTCAAATTGCCTATTTTACTCAAGTTCAACCAAGCTCATCACATCCAATCACCCATTGTATGGGAGATGGTAATCCAACGTCACCATGAGGTATGTTAGTCCTTTTTTCATACAAGGTGTTGTGCTTAATTCACTAGGCACGTGAATGAGGATCATTAGTTGAAGTTGGATAATGGATGCCTATAGCTCAAGAAGTTACGTTTGTTTCCTTGTTTCACCTTGGTGGCCACCATCTATGACCTAGTCCCATGTTGTCACCACATAGGGAAAAGGGATACTATTAGGAGGCCCTCAAAAGTGTAACAATCCATTTTCCTAGCATACTTAACACTTTCCACCTCGGAGCCTGCCACAATGCACTAAAATTTGGTAATGGGTCATCGTCCATTTTCTCATGAGAAAGTGACTGAAGGCCTAGAGGTTGATTGTAGTTGCTAAGCAAAGAAGAATAATGTTAAAGAAAGAAAGAAAGAATAGAAAAATACTCTCAAAAGACAGTCCAAACTTGAGCTCTACCCTTTCCACGTTCGCCCCAGTCCCAAAGCAATGATGCTATAACTTAAAGCCTTATAAAGGGGATTTGCAAATATGATAAGAGGACAATAAAAAGGCAGATTAAGGGGTTTGGAAAAATGTAGTGCTTAGAAAGTGGTAACTCAAGAGCAAGCACACCCTCCACAAAGGCGCTCATAGAAATGGACTCATTGACACCATAAGCCATGAAGTAAGCCCAACACGTAGCATTCTCACACTTACTCTTGAAGGGTTTTTTTCTTTCACTACTTCCCCCGGGACATATCCTACTTGGTTTTTTATTTCACTGTTTTGGTTGGCAAACCTAATAGGGTTTGATGAAGGCCCTCCCATACTCAAACTTGCCAACTTACATAAAGTCACGAGCTAGTGTGAAATTTGAAGGGGAAACTTGATGTGAAATGTTTATGTGGCTTGTATCTTGAGTAAAATCTTACTTTGTATCATCTAAGGACTAGTATGTCTTATGAACATTGGCTTTACTTTATTTCATACTTTGTTTTGATTTGGATGCACCTGACATGGTACTTTGAAGGACACCCTAAGCTTTCACCTAGGATGTTGTGCCTTTTTTGCATGATATGGCACATGTGATGTAAAGCAATGAGTCACCCAATGGCTTGACACATTTAGATACTAACTATCACTTCTTTTGGACCTTGGATGATAGACATATGGGCTTGATTTTGACACATATAGTCATGATGGTACAATTATGGGCATGGAGCCCATACTTTGGATAGTGCACCCACACATTACCCAACCATTTGATGTAGGAAATTACACTTTGTTTGGCTTGGAAAACATACATAGATGATATACATCCTCTTCCACCATGCATACTATCCTTCACACCTTGGACGTTGGGCCTTTTTGATGATGACGACATGCTAGGACTTGATTGAGATGTTGGGGTTTGCTTGTCACATGGACACCATATGATGATTTGAGGTGGCATGACAGTTCTTCAACCTTGCTTGCACTTTGGATGATGACACATGGCCTTGGGAGGCCCTCCTTCACCCCTAGGAGTCTTGACATCACCACACGTGTGGTTTTATGATTTATATTTGCATTTATTATTGTTGGAGAGGCTATTTTGGAAGGTTCAACCCCACTTGTAACTTAAAATTAGAAGATTTTTTGGACAATAGCACTTGTTTACCTCATATACATAGAAGGAGTGCTCATTTCATTTTATCATCATCACCTCCTCTCACATTTGTGGGTGGAGAACTCCAGAAAAGTTCGTTATCTTTCTCTCTTGTCTCTTGGATCTCATGCGCACCTTTTGAAGGAGGATTGTTGGTGGATGCTTTACTTTCTTGGATGATCTTTGTTGCAACTAGGGTTTCTCTTGGCATAACAATTTGTGAAAGTAAGTAATTTGCTTTAAGATAATATGCTTTCTCATGGTATAATGTGATAATTGCTTTCTTGTTGCATGCTACTTTGTTTGGAAAAACCCTAGGAAGGAGACATAAGTTTTTTCTCTCCTTTAATACTTTGTTTGCCCAAGATTGGTGAAGGCACTATGAGACCTAGTCTCTTGATAAGATTCAAAGGTTTAAGAGATAAAATGACATCTTGGGCCTAAGAGGCTTTGCACCCTAAGGATCATTTTCTTGAAGGTTTAGTCCTAAGGCCCAAGAGGCTTTGCATCCTAGGGATCATTTTCTTGAAGGTTTAGTCCTAAGGCCCAAGAGGCTTTGCACCTCAGGGTTTGAACCTCATTCTTCCAAATTATCAAAGTCTTTCTTCAGTGTTTTGCGCTTGACTCCATTACCCTAGAAAAGATAACGACACTAGTCTAGAAACATCTTTGTGGTAAAAAGTACTTTTAGAATTAGCATTTTCTCTCTCAAAGTGATTTGACTAACCCTACTAACTCTAATTTTTGCAAACCAATGATATTTATTGATGTTATTATAAAAGTTTGATACAACCACTAGGGTTTACTTTATTTGTTGCATACATATTTGAAATAGTGGCTTAAGTTACTTGGAATCATAGTTTGGCAATTGGATATTACTGTGCATGTTGAAGACTTAATTTTTATGCTCAATTGCCATACTTTCGAGTAATTCTTCTTATTGTTGTTGCAAAACATCAATTGTTTTTATACATTATCTTACTCTTGTAATTTTGCATCAACCATTAAATTTATTGATCATCTAGTGTCTAAGAGGATATTAATGACTTCTATGACTTGGTAATTGTCTATGTTATGCTTCAAATTGTTTATTGCCTCGTACATGTGAACCAATCACCTTGTTACCTTAATTACTTCTCTTAGACCTAGACCTAACATTTGTTAATCTTGTTATTTGATCCCTTGAGGTCACTGGGGAAGCCTCCCTTGTGTTGGACCTTCTTCCATCACAAAAATGAGGGAAGTATCTACTCAGGTGACAATGGTAGAAACTTGCATTTGCTACACAAGACTTGGATCTTGTGGAGGGCTTTTCATAAGTACAAATCTCGTGATAACAAGGCCTACCTTCATGGAATCATGACTAGAATGTTTAGGATACTTCTTGTCCATTTGTTTGAAAGCTCAAAACCCATGAATGTTGTTAGCGATTTAGTTTCCAATGCACCGTGTCAGAGCTTATAAAAGACACAAGGGTTTCGTAATGAACAACTCACTCTAAATTCATAATAAGATATATATAATAATAATTGATTGTAAAAATGATGATGAAATTACAAGGATAGGGCCCGCCTATATATATATATTCCCTTTATGGTTTTATGAAGAGTCATGACTTTTAGTTGTGATGTTTTATTACATTAATGTTTAATTTTACTTTTATTTATTATTTTAATGTCTATATATTATATTATTTATTTATTGTGACATTGCCCTTCCCTTAATTTTTGCATTGTCCCCAAAGCAATGATAAGGAAGGATGTAACTGGAGAAAGTACTCTGATTCCCATGCAACGTCTTCATCCGGTAGATTTTTCCATTTAATCAGATATTCCTTGATTACTCGAGAACGTAATCTCTTTTCCTGGGTGGCGATAATGGCTTTGGGCTCTAAAATGATTCTTCCTTCCTCATCCAACGTAGGAAGTATATTTTGTGCCTTTTGTTGTTGCCCCGAGACTCTCTTTAGACATGATACATGAAAGACGTTGTGGATACGACTTTTATCTGGTAAATCCAACCGGTAAGCTATGTGACTAATTTTTCTATTTATTTGATATGGTCCATAAAATTTTGGAGTTGGTTTATTCTTCCCATGTTGTTTAAGGGATAAATGTTTGTAAGGTTGGAGTCTCACAAATACCCAGTCTCCTACTTCGAACTCTCTTTCTGTTCGGTTTTGGTCTGCTTGTTGCTTCATTCAGTTCCTTGCAACTGTTAAGTTTTCTTTGAGTAACTAAAAGATTTTCTGATTTTCGTCTAAAAGGTCTTTTACTGCCGCAACTTTAATGTGGTTGGTGGCCAACTCCTTCCATGATGGAGGTTCGTAACCATAAAGAGCTTGGAAAGGTGTCATTTTAGCTGATGTGTGATAAGTGGAATTATACCACCACTCAACAAGGTGCAACCATTGAAACCATTTATTTTGTTTGTCGGAGATAAAACAACAAAGATAGGTTTCTAAACATTTATTGACGACTTATGTTTAACCATCTGTTTGAGGGTGGTAAGTTGAGCTCATATTGAGAGAGGTTCCGATCTGTTTGCAAAATTCTCTCCAAAGATTCCCTTTAAATTTGGCATCTCTATCGCTGACGATAGCCTCAGGGAACCCATGTAGTTTGTAAATATTTTTATAGAATATTTCAGTCGTTTGTTTTGTTGAATTTGTTTTCCTTGCTCTAATAAAGTGTGCATACTTAGTTAGTCTAACTACTACTACTAATATTTTATCTTTTCCGTCGGATATGGGTAGTCCTTCAATGAAATCCATTGAAATTTCTTCCCATTTTTGGTTGGGAATGTGTAACGGGTGGAGTAACCCAGGGGTCCACACATTTTCATTCTTGTTCCTTTGACAAAAATCACCTTCTGCTACATATTTTCGAATATCTACACTCATCCCTTTCCAAAAAAATGATCTTCGTGCATTATAATATGTTTTGAAAAATCTTACATGACCTGTAGCTGGGCAATCATGAGATTCTTGAAGAACCTTGCCTTTAAATCTTGAGTTGGTATTTAAGTAGATTCTCCCTTTATACCATAAGATGTCATTTTTCCATTTGAACTTAGGATATTGATTTAAATTGTTGATTATAGAGAAAGTCTCCGAGTTTTTTGCATACTCGATTCGGATTTCATCCAACCATTCTGGGATGGCTATTGATATTGCAAAAACTTGTGTTTCTTCATCTTTTTGTGATAGGGCATCAACCACGATGTTGTCTTTTCCTCTTTTATGTAGAATTTCCACATCAAACGTGGCAATTTTCTCTATCCACTTTTGTTGTCTGATTGACAATACTTTTTGTTGTAACAAGTACTAGAGACTGTTATGATCTGTGTGTATCAAGAACTTACTTCCCAATAGATATTGGCGCCATTTTGTTAATGCATGCATGATGGCAAGCATTTCCTTGTTGTAAGTGGATTGTAAGCATCATATTTGATTTAATTTCCTGCTCTCAAAAGCTATTGGGTGCCCATCTTGCATCAATATTGCTCCAATTCCAAAACCTGACACGTCACACTCGATGATGAAAGGTTTGGAGAAGTCAGGTGTTGTTAATACCGGGGTTGTGGACATAATGTTTTTTAAGTTTTCAAAACATTTTTGTGCTTCCACATTCCATTGGAAGGAGTTTTTCTTAAGGAGATTTGTTAGAGGGGTGGTTAAATGAGCATAATTCTTGACGAATCTTCGATAGCATCCTTCCAATCCTAGAAATCCTCTTAACTTGGATATGTTTTTGGGTTTAGGCCATTCTGTGATTGCCCTGATTTTCTCGGGGTCTACCTTGACTCCTTTTTTGGATATGATGTGACCAAGGTACTTTACTTCCTCCTTATGTACATTTTGACATTTTGGCGTAGAATTGATTTTCCGCCAGAAGAGATAACACTTGTCCCAAATGTTTCATATGCTCCTCCCATGTTTTACTATACACTAAGATATCATCAAAGAATACTAAGACATGTTTCAATAATTATGGGTGAAATAATTCATTCATTGTCGCTTGGAAAGTGGCAGCGACATTAGTTATCCCAAGAGGCATAACCTTGAATTCGTATAGTTATTCATGTGTTTGGAAAGAAGTCTTGGCTACATCTTCTAGTCTGACTCTAATCTGATAGTACCCAGATCTTAAATCAAGTTTTGAAAAATATCTTGCTCCGTGAAGTTCATCCAACATTTCATCAATAAACAGGATGGGAAATTTATTTTTGATTGTTATTTTGTTTATCCCTCGGTAATCTATGCATAATCTAAAAGATCCATCTTTCTTTCGAACTAACACTACTGAAGTTGCATATGGACTTCTGCTTTTCATGATGACACCACATTTTAATAGGTCTTGGAATAATCTTTCTATATCTGTTTTGTGGTGATGGGGGTATCTATATGGTCTAACCTTGACTGGGCTTGATCCTAGTTGAACTTCAATTATATGTTCAATTCTTCTTTGAGGCGGTAACTCCATGGGAAGGTCTTAAAACACCTTCTCATGTTTTTGAATTAGATCTTGGATGTCTGATATTATGGAGTCATCCTGTTCTGATTCTTGTATTTCTATGTTGTGGCATTGGATGAAGTATGTAGTTACTCCTTTTCGGATCATTTTTTCCATTTGTTGTGACGACACAACCTGTGTTTGTGGAGGTTGAAAACCATCTAATTTATAACTTTGCCCTTGCCACTTGAATTGGATGAAATGTTCTTGGTGATTGATTGAGTACGTGCCCAAGGTTTGTAACCATTGAACTCCTAAAACTACATCTACTCCTCCCAGAGGGACGGTGTAGAGTTTTGATTCCAAATTGAAATCTTGGATTTGGAGTTTCACCATATGACATTTTCCGACATTTCCAATTTTTTTTCCATCTGCAACCATTACTTTCATATCTGGAACTGGATATACAAATAATTTGAGTTTCCTTGCAATCTTGATATCGAGGAAGTTGTAGGTACTTACAGTGTCAATTAGTACGGTGACATTATCATTTTTGATATGTCCTTTTAATTTGAGAGTTTGTGGTTGGGTAATGCATGTGATATTCTTGGTGTCTTGTCTTCTATGAGTTCTGACGTGTCATTTTGGAAATTTGCCATTTCTTCATTTATTGATTTTGCTGAGTCTGATTCGTCATCTTTTTCTACTTCACAAGTGTACATTTTTTTTGAGTTATCTTCGATCTGGCACTTATGTCTTGGGTCCCATTTCTCTCCACATCGTTTACATTTTCTTTCTTTTAATCTTTGGGACTCTAAAATTCTTCTTCTATCTTCAAGTAGATTGGGTGGTATGTATTTGTCATTTCCTGTGGTCTAAGGTACACTCCTTCTTGAGTAAACCTTGTTGAATCTTGATTGGCCTTCTAGTTTTTCTTCTACAACTTTTGCCTTGCGTATTGTTATTTCTACAGTAGTAACCTCATGTAATCTTAACTCATCTTGGATATGTGGTTTGAGACCACCTATGTAAGACTGGAGTAATTGATCATCAGATAGTCCAAATACTTGGGTGGCAAGAGATTCCCATTGATGCGTAAATTCATCTATGCTGCCTTTTTGTTGTAATCTAGTCAGTTTTAAAAAAAAATCATTTTTTGAGATGCCCTGGAATCTTTTAAAAAAAATCATTTTTGAAAGAATTCCAATTATATGACTGAATTCTTCCTTTCCACCATAAATACCAATTGTATGCAGTGCCTTCGAGGTACATGGACACGTATTTTACCTTTTCTTCATCTGTTGTAATATTATATATATGGAAATATTCTTCAGTTTTGTTAAACCAAGCCACACATTGGTTGTCGCCTCCATTGTATTTTGATAGTTCAATTTTGGCTTTGGGAGGATAAATTATTAAGGGTTGATGTTGTGATATAGGTTGGGCATTTGAATTGTAGGGAGTTGGCGACGGTGGTGGTGGTGGGGGTGATGTGTTAGATGTGCTTGAGTCACTTGGTTGTGGTTGGGTGTCTTGTTGGTGCCCTTGGCCTTTTATCACATTTAAAATCTCATTAAGCTTTTCTTCCTGATGTTGTGTCATCACAACTAGACTTTGTTGCAAATCGTCATTTATTTCTCGTTTACAGTTTCCCAAACCTCGTTGTAGGTTAACCTCGAGTTCTTGAAAAATATTGTCTTTAAGATCTTGTTTTAGATTGTCCAAGCCTTTTTGTAATTTGATTCCAACTTTCATTGAAATTTTTTCTTTAAGATTATGGGTCAACTCTTGTTTGAGTGCTTCATTGTTGAGCCTTATTTATTCTAGTAACTCATTGTGAGTTTTTTGTATTGACTTTTCAAATGATTTTCTATTGCTTTTACACTCCTGGTCTATTTTTTCCACTTGAGTTTTTAATTCGGACATCCTTCTGGTGTTTGGGGGTGAGTATTTTTCTGTAATCTTGATCTTGCTTGGGATATCCCCTTTTTAATTATTTGAAAATAATTGCATGTAATTTACGATGGAGGGATGTGAGCCGAGTTGTGGAGAGTGGAGGTGTATGGTGGGTGGATGATGAAAGGAATGGAAAATGGGAGGGGGATGGCGTGGGAGTGAGGTGGATGCAGACTATGGAAGAGTGGGGGGGATGTGGGTCGTGGGAGACGCAGCTGCGAAATGGTGCATGGGCTGTGTGATGGTGCGTGAGAGTGGGATGGAGAGAGGGGGGTGCGTGGGAAGGGGAGTGGGAAGGAGTGCGTGGGAAGGGGAGAGATTGCAATACAATGGGGAGGTTTTGGAGAGAGGGGGGTGTGTGGGAAGGGGAAGGGTTATGAGAGGGTTTGGAGAGAGGCAGGGTGTGTGGGAAATGGAGTGGAGAGAGGCCGGTGCGTGGGAATGGAGAGAGGTCAGTGCGTGGGAGTGGAGAGACTGCGATTTTAGACTGCGGGTGAGGGGAAAAACGTGGGGGTGTGGGGAATGATTGTGATATGGGGGAGCGACCAGCTTTGATACCAATGCAAAAGACACAAGGGTTTAGTAATGAACATCTCACTCTGAATTCATAATAAGATATATATAATAATAATTGATTGTAAAAATGATGATGAAATTACAAGGATATGGCCCACCTATATATATGCCCTTTATGGTTTTATGAAGAGTCATGACTTTTAGTCATGAGATTTTATTACATTAATGTTTAATCTTACTTTTATTTATTATTTTAATGTCTATATATTATATTATTTATTTATTGTGACAGAGCTCAAGGTATGTTATCGAGCTTAATTTTCATCCACGGTGAATAAGCATTCCAAACCAACAAGGGAGAGCCAATATCAAAGATATTCCCAATCTCCCAATCCTTCACCTAGAAACATTAACTAGGTAATGTTTGATGCAAACCACAAGAAGAAAATACTCATAATCTTCGACTTTGAAGAAATAATTATAGAGGTAACCTCCACAACAAACTGGTTGGAAATGGATATTGCAGATGCAAAGCACAAGGTAGGGAAAATGCATTGTGGAACTAACCATCAACCACACTTGTTGGATTAGATAGGAGGGTTGAGGATGCTAGACATCACATACACGTGTTTGCCTCATGAATTCAATGTTAAAAGCCTAGTACAAGATGGATAGATGGTGCCATAGAAACCAAGTCATTGTTGTATCGAATCCTAATATGAACAATAGGGTGATGGGTAAAATCATAACATCGTTTTTCAGTGTTCATACCTTGTATATGTTTTGCAAGTTGAGCACATTTATATCGAGGTTTAGCATGGTTGAAACCTTAGTGTTGACCTTTTTCCATGTATATATTTTTAATGGATTGCATCTTAGATGTAGGTAGAAACACAATGCCAAGCATAGGAATGCTTGTATTTAGAGCTTAATTTCACCTTTCACAACTTACTTTTATATTGGATTATGGACTAACAATGTGTGCTTTGGTTGTAGGTATCGAGACAATGAAAAGAATAAGCCATATAAACCATGTACCACTCATATACCATTGCATTTATCAATGTACAAGGAACCTAATACAACTATAATTACATGTAGCAAGTTTATGCACCCATATTCAAACACATGGTAATACTAATACTCTATGAGTCATATCATAATTTCTAATAAATTGTACTGGCTACAAACAACCTTACAAGGATGTAATATTTCCATAATCCATTAAACACGTTAGCAACATCATAAGCAAACCATGCATCACAACTCATAAAGAGTGGACATCGATGGACTATCAATTAGCAATCCGTACAAAGGTCTTTGCCATAGTGCACACTAGGAGGATTTCCTATAATGCCTAGGAGGACTCTAGGTTATATGGTCACATGCCAGGGTGATATCAAGGCTTATTAGGTTCATAGAAGCAAATACAAGTTTTGATGAGTAGCTTAGTTGCGACACTTCACAATCACATGTAGGTGTTGACCATTTTGAAGGTCGACACTCGTGATCTCCCCACCTTTGGGAAAAACATATGATATTTAACTCATGACCACTTGAGCTAACCCTGGTTGAGTGTTGTCTTCATATTTTAAAAAATCTCTAAACATCATGCAAATTGACGTTTATTTAGTAATCTCTCATATATATGTGTGTGCATTATTAAAATTGTAGAACTTAAACCATGTACAAAACAAAACTTTAGTTAAAACAAAAAAACTCAACCACATTGATTTTATCCAAATTTCATACTTATTGCACTAAGAGTAGCGAGGTGCTCTACAACCCAATGTGGAAGAGATGTTGTCACATTAGCGTTATATTACATAAGGTTTACGTACTTACATATGACAACATTTGAAATATTAATTTTTTCATATTAAATGATAACAAAAAAATTACACCTTGAGAAATTTGACCCCCTTCATTGTTTGATAAATCCGAATTTAAAATAGATCTACTTTAATATAGTCTGATAATAGTTAAGAACATGTGTTTCCTCTTAAGAGATCACAGGGTCTCATACACCAATTCGATTGCTATCAACTTTTACATTTAAATTCACCCTTTACATTTTAAATTCACCTTTTGAGAAAACTAGAAGTTTTATGTGTGTAACATGAAATTATTACTTTGAGGATTGCTTTTTTTATCACCAATATTTAATTTAAAAGAATAATAATTAAATAAGTTCCACACTACAACCATAGTGTGGCTAATTTTCTTGTTTTCACTTATCATGATCTGTGTTTTCAATAACCATAAAGGGATTTCATTCAAGTAGCGTAATTTTGCTCAAAGTCAGCACTCTATTAAAGTGCGTACTTTATGGAATTATCCTATATTTTAGAAAGATAATCATACTTATTTATAAAGTAATTATGAAAGAGGTTGAGGTAGTGAGATATACCTAGATTTTAGGACGAGTTATTTCATTTTGAATTTCATAAGTGATGTGGTACGTTAATCATCACTTCAAGTTATTTTAAAAGGTTTTTTTTTTCATGTTTTTATATTTAAAAATATATATATATAATATAATATAATATAAATTTTGAATTAGAAAAACTTCTTATTTTATTATGTTCTTGTGAAATGTTCTTTTGTTTAAATTAAAAATGAAAATTTATCATAGCATATCTTGTGACCAATATATAGACATGTAATATAATTTATAATGAAGAATTTGAATTAGAAAAACTTTTCGTTTTATTAGGTTTTAATGATCAACATGCATTTACAGAATACAATGACAAATTTAAATATGAAAAATATTTTAGTTTATCATGTTTGATTCATATAAGATTTGTAATATATATATTATTTATTTGATTTATAAGAAAAACCATTCTTACCATATTTCATAATAAAATTTCGCTGAAACCACTTTTATAGGTTTATATCTCTTGTATTTTAACTTTCTTTTAACACGTTAAACTAATTCCCACTGTATTGACTTTCTGCTATATATATATTTTAATCACTGTAAAGATATCTTTTAATATATATTTTTCTTTCCGTCGATAACATAAGTTTTATCATTTATAAATTAAATGTCTAAAGCTTTTGTCGTCACATTATGATCTCGTCTCATTGCAATTCTCCTATGAATCACATTAATGGTATGCCTGATAATATCACTTCGTTTAATTGCAAAACGTATAAATAAAATATTTAGTTTTTATTGTAGAATATATTTTATTTTATAAGTAAGATTTGTAAAATGTATAAACAAAAGTTTAATCGTTTTAATTTTCAGATTTATAATATATATAATAAAAAAATTAATCAAATCATATTCAAAATCAATAAATATATAATGAAAATAAAAACAATTTATTTATATAATTTTGATAATTCTTTAACCATAAATAATTTGTTTACAAATGTTTAATAATTTATGAGGAGTGCATACACTTCTTGATTGAATTTTAGGGTAGGAAATGTTGTATTTTAATAATTAATCAAATATTATTTATCAAAATATACAAATGTTTAATAATTTATGAAGAGTGAATACACTTCTTAATTGAATTTTAGGATAGGAAATGTTGTATTTTAATAATTAATTAAATATTATTCATTAAAATATATTTAAAAAAAAAAAACCTTTTCAATTTTTTTTTTAATGAAAGGAAGGATAAAGTATTGTATTTACATCTACTTAAATCATTTGGATTTATTGAACATGATGCATGTAAACTATTTCTAAGAGGTGAAAGACCTTAGTTCATACACTCATTCACACTTGACACCTTGCCACTAAACTACAACCTGACCTTATAAAATAACTTTTTAAACCAATTACATTTAATCTATATAATCACAAAACCTAGATTAGTAATGTAAAAGTAAAAAAACATTGAGTCTTCTAATAAAAAAGAATATAAAAACCATCATAATTAATATAAAAAGAATAAAATAAAAGAGTGTAAATTCATCTTAACCTTGATCTTTTAATCACCAAAAAGCTTATGCTTAGCGGTTTCTATTTGATCTCTCGTGGTGCTTAATAAATTTGAGGTTAAGATGGATACAAAAAATTGGAATTACCAAAAATTGAATAACTTTTTGTAGTTTGTACTATGTTGTTGGTTGAGAAGTTATGAAAAATTGCTTATATAAGTTCAATAATGTTTCAACCATGAATAATGTGTTTACAAAAGTTCAATAATTCATGAGGAGTGAATACACCTCTCCAATAATTTGAATTTCAGTGGAGGGAATGCCCTATTTTAATAACTAACCAAACTTTATCAAAAAAATATATTTTAAAAGAAAACTTTCTCAACTTTTTTGGTGAAATGAAAGATAAAGTATCCTATTTATATCTACTTAAATCATTTGGATTTGTTGGACATAAGGGAGGGAAACCAATTATAAGAGGTCAAAAACCTTAGTTCACACACACTAAGGCTTTACACCTTGTCCAACCACTAAGTCCATGATCTTATAAAATAAATTTTTAAACCAATTATTAAGCTTTACATTTAATCCATATAATCATAAAAACCTAGATTCTTGTTGTAAAAGTAAAAAAACATTGACCATTATAATTAAAAAATATATAAAAACCACCATAATTAATATAAAAAGAATATAATAATAAAATAAAAGAGTGTAAATTCATCTTAGTCCCGATCTTTTAATCACCAAGAAGTGTGTGGTGGTTTCTATTTGATCTTTCATGTGTTTAATATATTTGAGGTTAAGATAGACCAAAGAAATTTGCAGTTACCAAAAATTGAATAATTGTTTTGTTGGTTTTGGGGTTATTAGTTCAATAATCCTTCAACCATAAATAATTTGTTTACATAAGTTCAATAAATTCATGAGGGGTGAATACAACTCTCCAGGGATTTGAATTTTAGCGGAGGGAATGCCCTATTTTAATAACTAACCAAACTTTACTTACAAAAATATATTTTAAAAGGAAACTTCAATTTTTTTATGAAATGAAGGATAAAGTATCATATTTACATCTACTTAAATTATTTGGACTTGTTAGACATGAAGGAGGGAAACCAATTCTAAGAGATCAAAAACCTTGACTCACACCCACTAGGGCTTTACACCTTGTCCAATAACTCAACCACAACCCCATCTTATAAAATAGTTTTTAAACCAATTATTAAGCATTGCATTTAATTCGTATAATCACAAAACCTAGATTCGCAATGCAAAAGTATAATCACAAAACCTAGATTAGTAATGTAAAAGTAAAAATACATTGACCATTATAATAAAAAATAATATAAAAACCACCATAATTAATATAAAAATAATATAATAAAAAAAAATATAAATTCATATCATAATCCAATAACTCAACCACAACCCCATCTTATAAAATAGTTTTTAAACCAATCATTAAGCATTGCATTTAATTAGTATAATCACAAAACCTAGATTCGTAATGTAAAAGTATAATCACAAAACCTAGATTCGTAATGTAAAAGTATAATCACAAAACCTAGATTCATAATGTAAAAGTATAATCACAAAACCTAGATTCGTAATGTAAAAGTATAATCACAAAACCTAGATTCTTAATGTAAAAGTAAAAATACATCGACCATTATAATAAAAAAGAATATAAAAGCCACCATAATTAATATAAAAAATATAGAATAAAAAAATAAAAGAATGTAAATTCCTATTAACCGTGATCTTTTAATCACCAAGAAGTTTATGCATGGGAGTTTCTATTTGATATCTCATGGTGTTTAATAAATTTGAGGTTAAGATGGACCAAAGAAATTTGCAGTTACTAAAAATTGTGTAAGTGTTGGTTTTGGGTACTAAAAATTAGATTAAAAAGTGATGGACTACACTTAACTCTTACTTGTCTCACTACTCATTATAGCCCAATATTGAAGGGATTGTAACATGTCCAATTTTAAATTTTATACAAAACTAACTAACTAACTAACTAACTATATATATATATACATTGAGAACTTGCTCTCGTTCCAAGGATGGTACTCTCTCTCTCTCTCTCTCTCTCTCTCTCTCTCTATATATATATATATATANTGTGTGTGTGTGTGTGTGTGTGTGTGTGTGTGTGTGTATGTATTGCGTAATGCATTTCTCGAGGAAATACACCGAACACTTGCTCTCATTCCAGTGATGGTACTTAGGTAAACTAGATTTTATAAAAGCTCAAAGCTTTGTCAACAAAATACTCATTAAGAGCTAAACAAGTCACTTAAGCTCAAAGCTTTGTCAACAATATACCCATTAAGAGCTAAACAAGTCATTTCCCAGAATTGAACCTGGGTGGGAAGGATAACACTCCTCCTCTCAATCACCCAGACTAAACCTATATTGGTAGGTTTGATCTGGGATAGGCTCGAGATCAAGCTAAGATCAAGCCTATTGGCTGTCACTATAACCCAAGAGTATATCCAACATACCTGCAAACTAGATATACCAATAATTTATGACTTAGCAAGAACTGAGATGTCCTTAATGGGGGTGCCTATTCTTCTAGCCTTATCACAACAGGCCATAGTCTCATTGAGATTTGAACTTGGGTGGGGAGGAAAATCGAAGGACATTGGGGTGGGATTTGATCCACTTATGTGTGTACGAGTCACGGTATCATTTAATATAATGTCTGTGGGTGCAACCACAGGTTTGACCACTACCTCAAGGTGTCGCCATGACTCCAAGTTAAGCGACCCTCATTGGAATTGAACCTTGCCGAATGATGAAAAACTCCTTGCTTTCCACCATTGGATCCACCTCCTTTGGGATATATATATATATATATATATATATATATATAGAGAGAGAGAGAGAGAGAGAGAGAGAGATCCATCTTAACTCATGATTTTTTAAGCATGAGAGATTTGCATCTCAATTGTTTTTATGATCCCTCTTAGTGCTTAATAGATTCAGAGTTAAGATGATCTAAGTTGGTAGACATTAAGGCCATAATGCTTTATATGTCTACGTGTTACTTTGAAGCTTGTAAAATAGAGTTGCTTCAAGGAATTTTAGATAGGGTCTAGTTAAAATGTACTGAGTATCAAATTTATGTTAGTTATCCAAACCATAATCGATTCACAAATTTACAGATAAATTATAGTATAAGTTATAAACCTATGTTACCACATGCAAATCAATTACCACGATTTTGCTATATAACGCTCCTCCTCTCAATTGCTCGGATTAAACCCAATTATATATATATATATATATATATTGATGATGATGATGAATGTCCACATAGATCCATCTTAACTTGTGATCTTTTAAGCACAAGAGATTTGCATCTCAATTGTTTTTATGATCCCTCTTAGTGCTTGATAGATTCAGAGTTAAGATTGATCTAAGTTGGTAGACATTAAGGCCACAACACTTTATATGTTTATGTGTTACTTTGAAACTTCTGAAATAGAGTCGCTTCAAGGAATTTTAGATAGGGCCTAGTTAAAATATATTGAGTATAAAATTTAGGTTATTATCCAAACCATAGTTGATTCACTATATAGTGAGTATAAAATTTAGGTTATTATCCAAACCATAGTTGATTCACTATATATTGAGTATAAAATTTAGGTTATTATCTAAACCATAGTTGATTCACTAATTTACAGATAAATTATAGTATAATTTATAAACGAATGTTACCACATGCAAATAAATTACCGTGATTTTGCTATATTAAAAATAAACTTACTTTTTTTGTTTTTTGTTTTGTATGAGAGAGGTAAAATGTTCAAATTTATCCTCTCATATTAAAGTGGATTTCGATATTAATGTGAATTTGAAATTAATACTTTCTTTGTCCTCGTAGAAGATTGTGAATGTAACAAAACCTATATTAAAGTGGACTTCCATGTTAATGCAAATTTGAAATTAATACTTTCTTTGTTCTTATAGATGGTTGTGAATGTGACAAAACTTCGATATAAAGTTAGCTCTGCAAAACTCAATTAAATTAGGTAATTTAGTAACTAACCAAGTGTTGTAGGGAAAATGGAGAAAAAAAGTCAACACTAGTAGAGCTTTTAGTTTGGCCATACCTTATAAGTCATCTCCATCTCACAATTGTTATGAATGTGAGATTCTTCACATAACACATACACACACCCATATGTTAATACGACCAAACAATTTATAAGAAGAGCATCTATGTAGAACAAAATCCCAACATAGGGATAAGCCATCGTAACAAGATAACACATAGCATGCCATTGATAACAACCACAAGTAAATGATGACCCATAAGGCTTAACATCGAAATTGCTGATGGTGTTGGTATCAGAGTGAGGGAAGACACTATCACATTAACCCAAGGGCTAGCACACCAAAGCAAGCTTTTGGTGCATGCAATGCTTTATAAACCAATCGTATCTCGCAATTATTATGTAAATGAGATTATTTATAACATACATACACACATCCAAACAATTTAGAAGAGGGGTATTAATATGGAATGAAATCTCAACACATGTATATGCTATTATAGCATGATAGTCTATAACATCACCTATAAATAAAAATGACCCACAAAGCATGACATAAAAAATATCAACAACATTAGTACCGGAATGAAGGAGAATACGATATTATTAACCCAAAAACTTACACACCAAAACAAGTTTTTAGATGGACAAAATTTTAATTATTGACCCAAAAACTTACACACCAAAACAAGTTTTTAGATGGACAAAATTTTCAATACAAACACTACCTTCTAAACCATTTACATTTCAAATAATTATTCACAATACATAGACACACTCAACACTTTTGTTAACACATATAATCACAGTGAAGAATTTCTGATCTATGACTCAAGAATTTCTGATCTATGACTCATAACCCCACCTGTAGAATATCACTCAAGGCCCTAGAGCAAGTTGATGGTTGATGGGTAGGCTCAGTTCCACCCACCCCTACATAGTCAGGGGAGTTACACCCACCCCTACATACTCAACCTCGTTGCCAGTGGGTGCTTTCTAGATCTAGACAAACTCAAACGACAAGTGACTATATCCTCGAAGGCCTCAACTTCACCTTTTTCCCTCAACATTTTGGCGGTATTACACATTTCCATGAAATAACGAAACCTAACCCACTTTAATATTATAGCTACAACATTTGAATAGGGACTTTAATATTATAGCTACAACATTTGAATAGGGTTGACAAAAGGAAATATTGGAGAAAGAGAGGGAAAACGAAGGAGGAAGTGTTAGATACGACATTTGACTTAGAATGCCAAGTTGTTGACCCTCAAAACAAGTGCACGACGTGGGGTTAGCATCTTACCTCTCCCACTTTAATTTCACCCATTTTATAGGGCTCGTGTGGAGTGGATAAATAAATAAAGCAATGATGGCGCCCGTGACTTTATACGTACGTATATACGGTAAAAGTTCACGTATACCTAATTTCTACGCCTTATGTTCATCGTAGTTTTGTTCCCGCCCCTGTCGCCCGAATTATCTACTAGCGCGCTTATTCTTCTTCTCCTCTTCGCTGCTGTGCTTCCTTCCATTCTCAGAGCTTTCAACGTTTTCTGTGTCTCCTGCCATCAAGGACTTTCGGCTCTTTTGGCTGCTGGCGCCGATCGAACCGCGGATCTCAGACATGGAAGCTTGAATCCCCGCAGCCGGAACTTTCGATATGAAGAAGAATCGAGACCTCTATTTCGACTGTTGTCGGAGCGGCGAGGGTTGACGAGGGAGGAGATCTGAGATGAGCTTTGTATTAAAAAGAAAAATGGAAATGGATTCCCCGGATAGAAACCTCAACACTCCTTCTTCAGCTGTCCAGGTACGAATCCCGCAGAGCTGCGTTTATTTCTTTTTCTTTTCAGGTTTCTTTCAGGTTTTGTACGTTGCAATTGAAGTGCTCGCGGTCCCGAGTTCGAGCCCCGGGGAGTCGTTTTTCTGCAAATGTGATTTATGCTGCTTTTTTGCTTTTGATTTGAGCAGTCTTGGAGCCCAGGCTGAGCCTGCTTCAGCTCTATGACTGCGCTTTAAGAGCAAATGCCTGAGCACTGAGTTGGACAAAGACTCGACAGAACGTATAATAAAGCTTAAAAAAACTGCACATGTCGCGTCCGCTGTAATGTGCTTTCGAAATTTTTGCTGAACAAGTTTCTGTTATCTTGGATGTTCTAGAAGCAGAGCTTGCTTCGATGATGAATGACTTCCGATTCTTTCAGGCTATTGGGGCTCGTTTTCGTTAACTTTGCTACATTGCTCTGTTATAGACTGAGAGAATTGAACTTGCCGTCTTAACATTAATCTTTCTACTAGTAAATCCAAGTCCACATTACAAGACCGAACTGGGGCCTTCATTCCTATGCAATGCTGGGCTACTCCAGAATTTGAGCTCCTGGCCATCTTGTGATCGGGTTGTGATCAGGTTCCATGAATGATATTTTGGGGTTGCATGGCATTGTCGCCTCAGAAGCTATGCAATGCTGCGCTGCTCTAGAATTAGAGCTAGTGGCAATGTCGCGATCGGGTTGGGATAAGGTTCGATGTACGGTGTTTTGGGGTTGCACGGCGTTGTCACCTCGGAAATTGGACTTGGGGTAGCTGGCATGTTATTGCGGCTCTTGGATCCTTGTCTGGGTTTGTAGGGTTGTAACGTAGTATTGGGCAGCTGAGCAGAGTTTTTGTTGTGATTGAATTCTTTTTCTGCACGGCAGATCCATTTGCGGTGTTTAACCCCAGGTAGCATTCTCATTTTGTCTGTTGAGCCGCAGCGCGTGCTGCAATAGATGCTGTTTTGTGCAGGGTAAACCCATCTATGATGTTTAGCCTTATTTTAGCGTGAAAACATTGGACAGCCTAGGAATCAAACCCTGGATTCGCCCTCGGCTGGTGGGCTGCTCTACCACTGAGCTACATGTCCATTTGAATATGAGCAGCACCATGTGTGGATTAATATTCCAACATTTACTGTTATTGTTTGGGGTACTGGACTTGTTACTTGCATATTATTGACTGATCCTTGTCATTCACTGTCTTATATATCTTCTATGTGGTTACACAATTTCTCTCCAGTAATCAATCTCCGTGATTATTAGGGTTTTGTTATTGGGTCAGTAACTCCTATCCATGGTATTGGTTTTGTGCAGTTTAGTTGCTAAAAAAATTGAAGGAGACTGAAATTTGATTGGTAATCTAGTCGTTGGATCAGAAATTGTTGTCTATATCGATAGACCCTATGTAGGATTACCCCTCCAGAAATATAACTAATGACCAACAAGTCAATGCTGCTCTGGTTCTTGGGCCTAGTGATTGCCAAAGGGTGTTGTTGGGCCACGTGGAGCTTTTTATTTTGTTTTGTTTTTTTGTTTCCATGTAATGCACATTCCGGGAAAATCCACTGGGCACTTCCCCTCGTTCTGAGGATGATATCCATGGTAAACTGGATTCTTCAGGGCTCAAGGCCATGCCAACATCTCAACAACAATTGGTTCACAAAGAGCGTACAGTGTCACAAAGTGGGATTTGAACTCGGGTGGGGGAGGAAACAACTTTTCTTCTCAGCCACTTGAGCTACACCCAATGGATGTTTCTATGAAGCTATATTAGTGGTTGTTTGCAACATTTTTCAGAGATGATGATTTGGTGGTATTATTGAAGAGAACTAGGTGCATTGATCCTTTTTCTTTCCGTCTGTGCACTTCCATGTTGTTTTGATTTGTTTCTTCTGGCATTGATAGATATCCTAAACACTTATGGTTTTATTTTGCAGGGTTCACCATTTTTCAATTACCTGTGTAATCTTTCACCAATTAAACAAGTGAAGTCAGTACATGTTGCACAGACTTTTTCCGAACTCAATTTTCCTCCTCCACCAGCTGTCTTCACCTCACCTCGCGTTCCTTCTCAGAAGGAGTCAAACTTCTTGAAAAGGTGTACAATTTTCTCATCTTTTAGTTGGCCACGATAAGCATAAAAGTCTAACCATATTCACATTTGAATATCGAATATTATTTTTCAAGCATTGAGCAAACGACCTCTGGTACACCATTTCCCTACTTGAAAAGCTAATCTTTGTTCTTATTGTTCTCTTAGCTATTATTTATGACATCTGCTCTGTGATTGCAGGTCCTACCAAAAGGACACAAGAGATGAAGAAAACAAAAGTGATGACACACCATGTGAAAAAGTCAAGGACTTTGCAGTGCCCATGTCTGATTGTGATGTGCCAGCTTCCCTCAATCCTCTTGCAAGACAGATTAAAAATTTTAATTCACTTGCTTCAGACCAAACAAAATGTGAAGATAATACCATGTCCACATTTGCTAGCTGCAGTCCTTCAAAGCTTCTGGAAGAGTATTTGGCTGATCCGGCGGAGGAAGAAAACTACACAGTTGATTCATCCAAAAATTATTTAAAGTCAACATCTCCTGGATTAGTTAACTCTTTAGTTGTGGATTCGGATAAACAACAAGAAACTGCTAATCAGTGCAGCAAAATGAAAGACACGGAGATGATTCCACAACCAAATTTTCCAGAGGAATTTCTAGGTACTGGTAAAATTGCCACTGAAGCCGAGACATCACAGGGAGATGAGGAAGGCACCTTTTCTTTAAACTCAGAAGGAAGTATGAAAGTTTCAGCCATCAGAGAGATGGGACATGCTGATCAAAATGATACTGAAGGGTTGTCAAGTGTCTGGTCAGATGTAGATGGTCACCATTCTAATATAATGTTTGCAAACAACTGTGAAAGCTCAGAGACAGGTGCGAGCCATGATGAAAATTTGATGGATCAAACAGCAGGTACTTTTGCTTTCATTTTATCTAAAGGCTCAACCTGTGACATTGAAGAGTGGCAGAAGGCATCATCTGCAGATTGCTCAGGTGCTTTCCTTCAGCAAGGTTTAAAAGACATAGTAAATCACTCTGACAGGGATTGTAGACACAGTGATCTTGATAGTACCCCACAGCTGATCTATGACTCTTTTATGGACACAAAATCGGCTGGCGATCCCAATATGAAGTTGGACACCGAACAAAACCGGGTAGTGGAACATCAGACCTCTTTTGGATGCAAGGTAAAATGTTTATTTGCTTACGTTTAAGGAATTTTTCACATTTAAAATCTGAGGTTATAATTCTCAATCCTTTCACTTTCAATCCTTTCACCCGATGATTTATTCATCATTATTGCTTACCTATGTGCTCCTTGGGTTAGATCTCTTGTCTGTAAAGGGTACACCTGTGCATGTTTGGAACGTTTCTTCCTAGCATTCTTATGCATAAATATTAGAATGTTTGTTCGTGTGGGAAACTATTAGTGCCTCAAATGTATCTCACTTATAGATGATGCTGGCCTTTTTTGAACTTTGCAGTTACAAGATGCTAGCTCATGGGAACAAAATATTTGTAAGGTTGCACTCCAATGGTTGAACGAGACTGCAAAATTTCCATCCTTTTTCTAGACTGCTAGTTGGAAGGGCCGGTGCATATATAGTTTATAAAGAATAATTCAATATGGGTCCTATCTAGTGCCACAAAGAAAATCTCCATAGCCTCGAACAACTTTTCTTTCTTATTTGGAACATGCTTCTCTTATACATTAAAAAATTTGCTTTACATTATATTACACTCAAGAGCTGAGGGCTATTGACAATAGCTTCCTCACCTGACATGAACTAAGAAACCCAACCTGTCAACTTTATCTCCCGAATCCAAAAACAAAGAGTCTACATATTTCTTGAAGAAATTAAGCCTAGCTATAATCAATGGCGCTAGCTCAAACTTAAAGGCCTATAATTCTCCTAAATTGAATCTGTTCAGTGTTAAGTTCCTCATGGAATGTTGCCTTGCATCTCTGCTGCCACAAGAAGGAAATGCATGTTAGTGATGTTGAAATTCTTTAGCACATAGCAACAGTCCTAGTCTGATTTCTAACCTACCTACTTAGGAAAACAGATCTGAAATCCCTATCAAAACTGCAATCTAATTTTTACTAGGAACTCAAATGCATCAAAGTTCAAATTGAAGAAAGTAGCAGCAAGTACACAGATCTGAAACTCAAATCAAATCACTGTTTTTTACTCTTCCTTCCTTCTCCTTTATAGACTAGGAGGTACAATGAATGTGGACACATGGACAACAATGCCTTCACTGAAATAAACCTAAACCCTAGATCTATTCCTGGCCTTGGGATTAGTGCTTTCAATTTGCATGAAAGGACTTTTCCTAGGAAGGTGCATCCAATAAAGGGGAATGCAAGTATGCATGCATGCATCTCTGTCTTCTAAGGATTCATGCCCCATCTATTCTTGAAAACTTTCCACATGCAAAGTGCCCTAACTAACTGTGCATGCAACTACCAACTAAAGCAAATTCATAAATAGGAAACATCTAAACTGGAATTGAACTGATGATGGCACATGCATGTGCTCTCTATCTTTTTCTCTTTGATAAATGCACCTGTGCCCTCACTCACTGCTGTATGAAACTGTTGAAGGAGGGCTCACTGTTGATGCTTACATTAAGGTTGTTGAATGGGCTGCTGTACTGCAGCTTCTACTTGTGCCAAGATTTTCTTTGCTCACTACTGCCATTAATAGTGCTTTGTTGGACATTTTCTGAGGTACTAAAAATCCAACACTCCCTCATATGGAAGAAAGTGTTATCTGTCAAACAATTGACCATCAAAGAACTTGAAGAAACATGAATTTGGATCATTGCTTCCTTTTGTACTCTGATCTCTTCAGAATCTTCAAGGTGAAACCTTTTGTACAAGGAGCATTGCATCAACAACCTACCAACCTCCTTTGCCCTTCATGTCATCTTCACTGATCAAAATCTTCTCATATGTATATGGTGCCAAGACAAGTGTATCAGATCTATCAAATAATGAATTGGAATATGCACTAGACTTATAAATAACCCAACGTGAGTACAATCTCATTGACAATGGAATCCAAAACTTGTGGTGTGTGCATCAACCCATCTAAGGCAACTCTTTTTTTTGGGGAGAATCCTTCGACAACTGGAGTGAGAGTCTTATCAAGGTCAATTGTGAAAATTCCCAAGCCCTAGGTGACTAAAGTCCTTATGATCTCAATCAAAACAAGTATATTGCTGAATTTAATTAATGCAGAAATAAATTTCAGACCATAGCATTAATCACACAATAGCTAGGAATCAAATAGCAGAAGCATAAAAGTTAATTTCACACAACACAAGTAATTACTGTTTTTCATTCCTTTGAAAAACTTACAAGGAAACCTCCACAACCTGTCCAAAAAACAACACTACACAAATACCAAAAAGTCACCTTGAACTTGAGCGAAACAACCTGATAAGAGAGTACAACCTGTTGAAAAAATAAAAAACAACAATTTTCTTCAGTATGGTATTGCTGTACAGACTGTACAACTTTTGTATGGCACTACTGTAAGGATTTCGTACAGTTGTATGGATCCATACTGTTCTATTCGTATGACTATATGGAATTGTTCCATATGATTTTATGGGATTGTGCGCTGCCTGGAAATGCCTCTTTCCTGGTTGCCTGCACTCTCTCTCTTTCTCTCTCAATCGCTCAACTTGCTCGACTGCTCATGTGTTCTCTTGTGTGTCTCTCTATTTTGACTTGTCTTTATAGTTTTAGCTAAGACCAAAACCCTACTATATTTTTGAGATTACTTCTAGTCTAAGTCATGCATGCATGAAATACACTTTTTAGACTCAACTCCTAAAAACAAAACTTTCACTTACAAAATAGAATTACTTTTCTGAAAATATCTCGAATTTATTTATGTCTGAGCTATAATTCTCAATACTCCCTCATAGTGAGGAAAGAATTCTGCACCAATCCAAGCTTGTCTTTGAATGTCTCAAACTTCCCTCTTGCTGAGGGTTTGGTCAGAATATCAACTACTTGTTGATTTGTTGGAATACACTGGAGCTTCATTGCTCCCATATGAATCTTGTCTCGTATGAAGTGATCTCTACTGTCTGTTGAGCTAAGTGCCAAGGAAGTATGCTTCTTGTTGAACCAAGACACCATCGTTTATCCCAAGCTAAAGCAACACCCTAAGGCGCTCTTCATGTCTGTTGCACTTAGTGTTTTAAAAACCGGCGAACCAGAATCGGAACCGGTTGGTTTTACCGGTTTGGTGGTCGATCAGTTCGAAACGGTCAATAAATCGAACTGTACGGCCGGTTTATGATGGAATCGACCGGTTCGGTACCAAATCAGTCGGTTCCGTCATAAACCGGCCAGTTTGATTTGGACCTGCTGTGAATAATCCCAGATAAATAAGGATTGTGGAGGTGGCTTATGAGACATTAAATACACCAAAAGCTTTGTGGATCTAAAAGCTAGCTAAGGGGTGTAAGCCCTAGGTTGATGTGATAACATTCTCCCTCACTCTAGTACTAACATTGCTAGTGGTTTCAATGTCATGCCTTGTGAGATCTCTTTGGATTTTGGTTGTTATATATGTAATGTCCTTGCAATTACAAATTGTCTTATTACAATGGCATAGCCCTATGATGGGATTTTGTTCCACATTAATACTCTCCTTCCTCACCACATGTATGTGTGTTGTATATATTCCCACATGGTTAATAATGGTGAGACAAAAGTGATTTGTGACCATTCACCAAAAGCTTTGCTAATTAGGAACCTAGCTTTGAGTGGCAAGTCCTTAAGTTGATGTGATAACATCCTCCCTCACTCTGGTAATAACATCTTTGATGGTTTCAGTGTCATGCCTCATGGTCCTTCTCTAGCTTGCAGTTGTTATTTAAGTGATGTCATTGTAATTTCAAGATATCTTACCACAATGGAATATCCGTATGATATTTTTCCATTCTAGGTTAAAATATATTTTTTTCGTTAAAATTTAAATATTTTATGTATTTTTTAAAAAACTGATTCATTGAAACTGGTTCAACCGGTTCATTACCGGTTTCGGTTGGACCCTCGACCGGTTCCGGTTTTGGTTTTTAAAACTATGGTTGCATTGCTTGCTCACTCTGAGTCTATACAACTGCAACTTCACTTCATCCTCTCCAAGTTATCTCAGACCATATTCCTCTATGCCCCTCAAATACCCGAGCACATGTTTTGCTGCTACCCAATGCTTGCCTTGGCTCCACTATGAAGGTGTTCACTGCAAAACAAACATTGGATTCATTTCCACTTACTTCAAAGCCTCGATGTTGTTTTGTGTACCTGGCGTCTAGAGAAAAAGTCTCCTTGTAGTCCACTCCCTCTCTCTAGGAGAACCCTTTCACCACAAACCTTACTTTGAACTTCTCAATGCTGCCATTTGCAACATGATTGATCTTGTAGAGCCATCTGGAATTCACAATTGACTTCACCTCCAGTCTTGGCAATATGTCCCAAACATCATTCTTCATGATGAAGGTGTACTCCACCATGTCCTCCTGCCATACCCATTAGTCTGCTGCCTTTTGAAAACTAGAAGGCTCGAAATCTAGAATGTTGCTCGTCATTGCCATATAGTTTGGAAACTTCTTCGGAGGTCTGCTCTTTATGAATGTGCTCCTGGGAGTCTCAACATGCTCTTGAGCATCTCTTAATGTCTGACTAAACAATCAAGGTCTCCTAATAGAAGTGGAAGGGGCTCCTGTCTCCCTTTCTCCACTTGAAGGCTATTGTACTGCTCTGGAAATCATTAATGATCCTAGCTTAACCTTCGGAGCTTTCTGCTCCTCATCCTCTGTCACTAGGTCTAGAATCTCCTTAGACCTATGCTCGCTGTTTGGGAAAGAAACCTTGGCATGTTTGCCAAGAGTGCGCCATCTACATACACTATGTTGCTCAACTCTGAACTCTGGAAGAACTAAGACTCTCTCTCAAAATAGGCAACGCCCTATGATGCATGTGCCCCATCCTTTTGTGCCACAACTCGCACAAGCTGTCATTGCTATGCACCATGGCTTGAACAAGTTCACCTTGCAACATGTACAAAATATCTTCTCTAACCCCTATTACCTGAGCTGTATCTGGGTTAGATTCCTTTAGTTTGATAAGGATTTGCTAGTTATTGAATTCCATTGCAAAGCCCTTATCCTCCATAACTGAAACTGAAAGCAAGTTCTTCTTAAGACTTGGTACAAACAAGACATCATCAAAATCTAAATAATTACCTAACTCGAACTGGAAGGGAATAGTACCAACTCCTACTACTGGGTTCTTGGTATCATCACCAAACTTAACTTGAACCCTTGAGTCTTGCTTCTGTAGACTAGAAAACAATTGTCGACCTGATGTCATATGTCGAGATGTGCCACTGTCCACATACCATGCATTCTATGGAATCACGCTACTAGAAAGGAAGGATACCAACGAGGAATCCTTCTCAAACTTTGACATCAAACTCGTTCATGTGAGTTTCTATAGAGGTTGCTACTTGCTTTTGTTGTTGCTCCCTTTTACCCTTATTTGGACATTGTGATGCATAACGATCGTACGTATGATAACTAAAGCACTTGATTTTACTCAAGTCCTTCTTTCTTGGTTGTGAGGTTGACTCCTCACTCTTTCCCTTACCCTTGCTGGTTCCTTTGCCTCTTCCCTTATTTGGTTGACCAAATAAAGCTAGGTTCTCTTCACCATCCTCCTTGTTGGCCTTTGATTCCATTTGAGTCTCCTCTTGGATACAATCATCCCAAAGCCTCTCAAAGTCAAGAAAGTTTACCTGAGTGCAGACACCTTTGACAAATGGTTCCCATGAAGTTGGGAATCCATTCAGTGTCGTGTTCACTAACTGTGCATCTTCAACCTTCTCCCCAACTGCTGCAAGTTGATCACGAATCTGTGTGATCTTCATAAGGTAATTGGTGGCTGTGTCTATTTTGGTCATCACTATGGATCTGAGTTTGTTTTGCAATACCATCTTCTTGTTTATGTTCTGACTCTGGTGGAGACTAACCAAGGCATCAAACATCTCCTTTGTTGTCTTCTTCTCGGATACATTAGGCAGAGTCACAATGTTCTTGATAATATCCCAGAGATCATCGTTGTCGAGTAAGAGTGTAACCCTCACCTTCCATGATAAGAAATACAAGGCACCATCCAATCTGTCCTCAAACCTGAGGCACGCTGTTGCCATCTCTAAGATCTATTGCACAAACTCCCAAATCTGAAAATAAAATTTTGAAACCTTTTTACTATTGGTCCTTCTTCCTTGTAGTTGATTTACCGTCGCAAATCCTAGAGAACCTCTTTTAAAGAAATATGCTTTGATACCATGTGGAAATTCCCAAGCCCCAGGTGACTAAAGTTCTTATGATCTCAATCAAACGAGTAGATAGTTGAATTTAATTAATGCAGAAATAAATTTCAGACCATAGCATTAATCACACAATAGTTGGGAATTAAATAGCAGAAGCATAAAAAATAATTTCACACAACACACGTAATTACTCCTTAAATAACCTTTTTTCATTCCTTCGAAAAACTTACAAGGAAACCTTCACAAGCTGTCCAAAAAACAACACTACATGAATACCAAAAAGTCACCTTGAACTTGAGCGGGATAACCTCATAAGAGAGTACATCCTGTTGAAAAACAAAAACAACAATTTTCTTCTGTATGATACTGTTGTATGGACTATACATCTTTTGTATGACACTATTGTATGGATTTTGTACTACTGCATGGATTCACATTGTTCTATTTGTACGGCTGTACAAAATTGTTTCGTACAACTGTACGAGATTGCACATTGCTTGGAAATGCCTCTTTCTTGGTTGCTTGCACTCTCTCTCTTTCTCTCTCTCTCTTAATTGTTTAACTTGCTCAACCGCTCATGTGTTCTCTTGTGTGTCTCAACTCTCTATCTTGATTTGTCTTTATAGTTTTAGCCAAGACCAAGACTCTAATCTGTTTTTGAGATGCATGCATGAAATACACTTTTTAGACTCAACTGTTAAAAATATGGCTTTCACTTACAAAATAGAATTACTTTTTACTTTTTCGAAAATATCTTGAGCTAATTTCTGTCCAAAGCTATAATTCTTAACATCAACTACCTCTTGGTTGGTGTATCCTTCTGTAACAACCTTCTCAATGTTGGAGGAACCCTCTTTTATCGTGGCATCTTGCCATACCTTCTTAATTGGATTTGTGAGTAGCTTGTAAAGGCCACCTTCTTGCACACCTTTTGCAAAAACACGATGAGATCCATGGTTGCTATCTTTGATGGTGAATTGTGAATCATCAAACTCAGCCAAACGCTGTAAATCTGTCATTCAAGAGACTAAGAGAAAACTCTTTGTTAAGTAAGGAACACATAAGATAGAATCTAACTTAAGAACATCACTTGAAGGAATTTGGAAAGATATGGAGCCCAATCCCTTCATAGGATATGTGGCATCATCACTTATTTCCACAAGCATTCCTCCCTCTTGCTCTTGAAACTTACTGAAGATCTTTCTATCACAAGTCATATGTCTCAAAGCTCCACTATACACATACTATCCAACCCTTGAAACTGTGTTCATGGAAATATTGGGCACCATGGCAAAGTGGGTATCTAGCTTGGTAGTGAAATTGTCCATAGTGGAAGCATTTGTACTCCCTGCAAATTCCTATTGTTGTAGCTGCTTATCCATTCCCTTCTTCCTCTCAAGTCTCTAAGAGGCATAATGATTGTGCATGTTGCACCTGGAGCACTTGATATGACTCAAGTCTTTCTTCCCTTGACATGAAGAATTTGATTTTTCCTCATTATCGTTCTAACCCCTCTCCATCCTCTTTTCCTACCTCCTCTCCTCATCTTCTTGATGAGGGTGATATTTGGTTTATCATTCTCATCCTTGTAATTGGTTGAGACTTGCTCTTGTCTCATCTCCTCTCCAATGAAAGCATCCCACGACTTCTCGAAGTAAGGTAGCTTCTCTCGACCATAGATAACTTGGACAAAGATGTGCCAAGATGAATTGAAGCCATTCAAAGCAATCCCGACTAGCTCATCATCTTTGACTTCATCATCAACTACACCAATTTTCTCTCTCAACTCCACTAGCTTCATTAGATAGCTAGCTACTATATTTGTGTTATACATCCATGTCGTGGTGAGCTTGTTCCTTCGAAGCATCTTCTTGGATATGTTTGACTTTGGTAGGGGGTTCCCATGGCATCATACATCTCCTTGCTAGTGCTCTTCTCGATGATATGAGGGATTAGATGATCCTTCATTGAATCCTTGTTGTACTCTGCTAGATCTTTGGGATCTATAGGGGGTTTGACCTCCTTCCCCATAAGGTACCAAATTTTTGTTGCTTCTAGGAGGTTTCGCACTCGACACAAAGTTAGAGGTGTCCTTCAACAAGTGGCTCTCTTGCATATGGGTAATGGCCATTCCTACAACTCCAATAAACAAGTTTCAGTCTTCACTCATTGCATCAACCAGGGTTTCACATCCCAAAACCCTTCTTTTAGGTAAATGTGTTGACCAATGGCACGCACAATTTTGCTTCAGTCATTGAAGCTTGCACATATTGTCCACTAAAACTCTTCAACAACTCTCTTTTCTTCAAAGTTGATCTCTCCACACATGAAATTCTAGAAGGATATACATTGCTTTGATACCATGTTGAAATTCTTTATCATAGGGTAACAATCCTAGTTTGATTTCTAACCTACATACGTAGGAAGTTAGGACATTGAAATCTCTATCAAAACTGCAAAAATTGTTTTTTACTAGGAATACACATCAAATTAAAGAATGTACCAACAAGTACATAGATTTGAAGCTCAAATCACATCATTGTATATTATTCTTGAAAACGAGAAATACATTAAAAGCTTCAGACTCTACCCCTCACCCATTGCTTCCTACTCTAAAACAACAAATTAATAAAATATATATCCCTTCCTTGCACAACAATGTCTTAAATGAAATAAACCTAATCCCTATATCTATTCTTGGCATTGGGATTAGTGCCCTCAATTTGCATGAAAGAACTATTCTTGGGAAGGTGTGCCCACTAGAGGAGTGTGCAAGTATGCATGCATGCATCTCTCTCTTCTAGGGATTTGGGCCCCATCTTTTTTTGAAACTTTCCACATGCAAAGGGCTTGAACTAATTGTGCATGCAATTACTAATTAAAGCAAACTCAGAAATAGAAATGAATTGCTAAATATGAAACATCTAAATTGGATTTGAATTGATGATAGCGTATGCATGCTTTTGGTGTGCCCTTTGTCTCTTCTCCATAAATGCTCTTGCACCATCTATCTCTCTCTCCTCCACAAATGTTCTTGTGCCCTCATTCACTGTTGTTTGGAATTGTTGAAGAAGGGCATATTGTTGTTGTTGTTATTAAGGCTATTGTATGAACTGATGTATTGTACCTTCTCTACATGCACCAAGATATTCTTTGCTCACTGTTGCCATTAACGGTGCTCTGCTAGACACTTTATGAAGGACTAAAAATCCAACAAGACATTGTCTCCCAAATGTCTTTTCCATGCAATAGAATCATTCACTTTTCTCCTAAGAATATTTGTGTCAAATATCATATCAATTAAAGGATTTATCATATTTATAACACTTGTCCTTTTGTAAAGGTCTTGTACAATTTAGTTGTTGGTGTTTATATGATTCTCAGCTCTTGATAGTTATTGCCTTATGATTAATAACAAGATTCACTTTCATACAACAATTATCATAGAATAACTAGACATTGAAAATCTCAACTATAATAATGCAGCGGAAATCAAAAGATCTAGAAATATTAACCATGCACAATAGACAATGTACAATATGCAAACCTGGAGTCCTTACTTATAGGAGTTTACCTGTGGACTCGAGGTGCTTCCACGTGTTAGATAGCATCAGACATTATTCTCCCAGGATTGGTAGTTTAACCAATGGAGAATGGTAGATTCACTCACAGGGGTTTACCTGTGGTGACATTCACTCACAAGGGCGTACCTGTGGAGGTGAATGGTCCAGGTGTGGTCTTTTTTGAAACCCGAGGTGTTAGACACAGTTGTGGAGATGGATCATCGACATGGCTCTTGAATAAACTTTTCTATGACAGAAAAAATCCAAGTATGGAAAATGTCTTCCGCATTGAGAGGGAGTGCTGAAGTTTTGCAACTTCAGGAAATCATTCTCCATAAGAAAATACAAAGAAACCATTATAGAAGACCCTGAAATGCACTAGAAAGAAATAAATGACAAGAAGACCAAGTCGTCCCATTGGAACATTTGTAAAGGCTACAAAAGAAATAAAATAAAGTTAAAAGACAAAAAATGACAAGTTGGCCCTGCTAGTAAAATAAGGTGACTTGAATAGTATAAATAAAGGCAAGTTCATTTCACTATTACACATCTCACACAAGCTCTTCTCATCAAGTGCGCAAGTCCCAGTTGCAGTTGTAGTTACCAGTTGCAGTTGCAGTTACCAATTGCAGTTGCAGCAATTGCCTGTTACAGTTGCCAGTTGCAGTTGCAGTTGACAGTTTCAGTGCCAGTTGCACTATCTTTGTCCAATGATGTGCCATGCTTGAGGGTTCTTCCTCACACCAGGGTGCAACTTTTTATGTGCTTGGATTCTTCATTTTTTTTTGGTGATGTATTTCTGAACTTGGATTAAATTTCTTCTAGAGAAAAGTTGGGTGCAACTTTCTATGTGCTTGGATTCTAGATTTTTTTGGGTAATGTATTTTTGAACTTGGATTAAATTTTTTCTAGAGAAAAGTTTGTTGGGTTTTTCTCTCAAGTTTAGGTTTTCCCAGGATAAATCTTGTGTCTATTGTGCATGGCCATCTCTCTATGATTCTGTTATTTCCGTTGCATTTTTATTTTAGTTGAAACATTCAGTGTGTAATTATTCTATGATAACAATGATATTGAGATTTGTTTGAAATCATAAGGTAATAATTATCAGATCTGGAAATTAGAAAATTCAACATAAATTTGCCTTCAAACCAAGTTTTGAATGCATTGACTAGAGAATCACCTTCCCAACTTCCAGCTCCTTTCAACAAAGTCTTGGAGGTTGTCAAAACTTCTTGAGTGAAGTGGCATCCTATAAACAAAATGGTAAACTCTCTCCTTGTGTTGTCTACAAAGATAGCACATACTTGTATTGTGTTTGGATCTCTTTTGGAGGAAATCTCAAGTAGGTATCCTATTAGATAGAGCTAGCCAAAAAAAATTGGCCTTCAAATGCTTCTTTCATCTTCCACAATCTATATCACCACCATTCCTTAACCATTCCAACATTAGTCGAAAAGAGGCAAGAGTAGCCTAAACTTGGTGTGTATAAACCCATAGAGGGATTTTTTGACCAGAGGAGAATGTCTTCACTCTCCTTTAGATTAATTGCACTATGGATGAGAGACTAGGTATATCTCATGTGAGCAATATAGTGCTAGTATATTGGTGTTGCTTCCAACATCGACTTTACAAGAGTTAGTCGGCCCCAAGAGATAACCACTTATTGCACTAGACTTCAATTCGTTTTTCTATTTTAGTATACAACTAGATCCAATCGTAGAAGTGATATTGATTAACTTTTAAATATAAATCAATATACTTTATACCTTTTTGAAATGGGACCTCTGTGTATTGTAAAATGTTTTTTAGATACCTACTCTTGCCTTCTAGGATCATATGGTACCAAGGATGATTTATTAACATTTATTTGCGTACCTATAGCTTTCATATATACCTCTAGAATCTTTTGTATCCTAAGAGCATCCTCAGTAGTACCATTTCCAAACAATAGCATGTTGTCGATAAATAGGAGGTGATTTAGGATGTGTCTTCTCCCTAACTTGATTCCTTTGAGCCCTCCCTTGTTCCTGGAGTGAATTATATACCTACTAAGCCCCTTTGTAACTATCAAGAGTAGAAGAGGTGAAAGTGGGCAGTCTTGTTTGAGCCCACATGATGGTTAATCAAAGGGGTCGTTGAGCCATTTATAAGCATAGAGAGAGAAGTAAAAGACAAACATCCTTGATCCAGTTTACCAAAGGAAGACTAAAGCCTACATGACTGAGAATTAACCTCAGATAAAGCCATGGCACTTGATCATATGTTTTTGAAATGTCCAATTTTATGATAAATGTAGGCAACTTTTTTGTTTTTATTGAATATAGGGCCTCTTGAGCTACTCCCACTACATCAGATATTTGTCTTCCCAGGGGAAAATCAAATTGTTTTTAAGATATTGACTTTGATAAACGGGGCTTTATCCTACGTACTTTGATTTTTGTAATGATTTTGTATAATGCATTACACAACAATATAGGTTGAAAGTCCTCAAAGGTATTGATATTATCTTTTTTTGGAATCAAAGAGAGGAAGGTTGAGTTTATGGCTATGAGGATTTTTCTTAAGCATTGGTACTCAACTATTGCTAGCAAATCTTCTTCTAGTGACTCATAGAATTTGCTGTGGATTTCAATTGACCTCCTATCTAGGCTCAATCTCTTGTCTCGTTGAAAAAGTGTACCACTTCCTTCATTTCTTCTTTGGAAATATAATCCATTAAATGCTCATTTTGATTGTCTTCAACAAACCTTGGCATAAGTGAAGAAAATTTTGTTACCTTTGCTATGTTGACCCCTTTTGGCTCCTTGAAGAGGGTTTGGAAGTGAGTTGTGCTGCTTCAAAAAAATCTTTGAAACTACTTACTTTCCTTCCCTTGTTATTTTGAATACCTCAATTGGTATTTATACTTTTCCTCATGTTTGCATAGTTATGAAAATGTTGGATGTTCTCATCTCTGTTTTCAACCCAAATTGCTTTGCTCTTAAGCCTCTATTGGGCACTTTCCCAATTTAAAAGCACCCTCCAAGCATCCTCCATCTTCTTTTAGGGTTTGTTGCTCTTCCTCACTAAAATTACCACTAGATTTCAACTCATATAATTGCTCCATGTGTGCTTCAACAATGTTCAAATTCATGTGACAATTGGTTTGTTTTTGCTTGACCCACTCCTCTGTTAATTGTTTTATCTTCTTTAAGGACTTGCAAAATTGGAACATTGTTGTCCCCTCTTTGCTATGGTCAATATGCTCCCACTCTCGACACACCATCTCCTTGTAATAATCATCCTTGAACCAAGTGTGTTTGAATTTGAAAGGGGTTGGGGGCTTTATGTCATCACCTTCCATTTGTTGGAAGATAATTGAATGATCGGATATGCCCCCTGCACTCACTCAAGATCTTTTTTTTAAAGGAAACTGGGAAAATTTTATTAAAAAAACTGTAGACAAGCTGCAATAAAGAAGGAAATACTCTATATATGATATTTCAGACCTTCAAAAACCGATAGTCTGATTTTTGCTAAAGCCTTTAGAGCTCTATAAATGTCAAGGATATACTTAAACATATCTCCAAATACATCCCCAATGTAGTGTCTATAAAATATACCTATAATGCAAATATAAAAGCAAAACATTAGGAGGGTTGGATAAAATCATGGGATAAAACTAAGGGAGGATTCCGTCAATTCGAAGAGTGCCTTTCGGGTCCCTTAGAAAAAAATTGACTTGTTGATCGGCTAGAGAATTATTAAGCCCGAGGATGTGAAATAAAGAGGTTGAATGGAATTATTTGCGTTCTTGTTGGATTTTGATTAGAATGTTCACGAGTTTCATATCTGACGGGAGGGTCCCTTTACGAGTAAAATTAAGAATGACCTTAGAATCTCCAAGAATAGTGAGGAAGTGAATCCCAACTTATCTTTCTAACAACATGCTTTGATACATGGCATACGCTTCCGCTTGGTTATTGTTTGCGTAGCCTAGGATCCAAGAAAAAACAAGCCTGGTATGACCTCCTGGGGAAAGAAAAACCCCACCTGCAACTGCCTCCCTTGGGTTGCCTTTTGAGGCACCATCGAAACAAAGAACAAATTTTGGCTGTTTTCGTTTCCATTCTGCAAAATCCTCAGGAGAGATATGAAGCTGCCAGGAAGATCTAGAAAAATTAAATGAGGAATGACGAATTTGGCTGGAATGTATCCTTTGCAGAGAGGAGAAGAGTCGTTGCTGCCAACTTCTTTTGTTGGAAGGAGATTTTGCTGTCCTAACCACTGTCTCAATTGCAAGGTTATAAATTCAACCAAGAGACCCAAGCATTTGGTTGCAACCACCTCAGGGGGGAGTAAAGACATTCGCAAAAATGGCACAGTTCCTAGCTAGCCATATTTTCCATGTGGTAAATTTTGGCAAAGCGAGAAAAACAACTTTAAAGGGTTGCTTGAGCACCAACGATCCACGATAGGAGGATTGCCATCGACTGAAGAGATTGGTAATTGAGACTGGAATATTAGTTCGGGGTATGAGGCTTCCCAAGACAAACGACCAAACAACTCTAGCAAACAGACAGTCAAGGAAAATATGACTACTAGTTTCTGCCTCCTGCTTGCAAAAAATACACCAGTGGGGTCCCCTATAACCTCTTTTCTGCAACTAATCTCCAGTCAGGATTTTCCCATGGCTGAGGGTCCAACAAAACATGTTGATCTTTGGGAGGCTGTCATTATTCCAAATTTCATTCCACATGCTCGATCTCGGTGGGAGGGTGGGTTGAGCCAAGAGGGTTGTGTATCCAACTTTAACAGAGTAGGTGCCATCTCCCCAACCTCTAGTGTCTTTGGTTTCAAGATGAGAAGGTGCACAACCTTAAGCGAAGAACAAAGGGTCTCGAAAGCTCTTGTGAGCTAATAAGGAAGACCTGGAATATGCCAACCATCCCAAATCCTTGATCGATGCCATTGAGAGATCAAATAGAGAGTGTGTGATTGGCAGTACACCATTGATAGAGGCTACATCAAACTAGTTTGAAGAAGTGGAGGGTGCCCCATTATGCTATCTGTCCAAACACAGTTTTGCTTACCATTCCTTGGAATCCAAGTTGTCTTGCTTTGAAAAAAAGGTAGTGAAGCTTTGAGAAGTTTCCAAATGGGGAAGCCTGAAATCCTTGAAGGAGGAGAATCGATCCATCCAAGCCTATCTCCAGTAAAATATTTATTTAAAATCACCCTCTTCCACCATTCTTGATTACTGGTTACTAATCTCCACATAATTTTGGCTCCAAGGGCCAAATTAGATAAGGAAGGATCTAGTATACCCAACTCCCCATTTGATTTTGGGGCATGAACCACAGTCCAGTTGACTAGGTGCAGATGCTTGGTGTTGGATTTCCCCCCCTTCCAGAGAAAATTTCGCAACTACCGAGCATTGGCAAACTTTATGTAGGCAGGGGCAAGTAGGGAGGAGAAATGGAAGATCGGAAGAGTTGAGAGGACATATTTAATGAGGACCACCTTGCCTGCAGGATTGAGCCAGCGAGAACCCCAAAGGGTGCATTTAGATTTAATTTTTTCAACAACAGGGGTCCAAGCTGAGCTAGGTAGATGTCATAGGAAAATGGGGATGCCAAGATATTTAAAAGATGTCCAATTTTCTTCTAGCGAGAATTGGAAGATGTCTGCTATGCTAGAGGCCACCCTGGAATTGACGTTCCACACATAAATACAACTTTTATGATTGTTTATCTTCCCCCTTGATGCTTTCATAAAGGTATCCAAAGTCTCCTTAAAGCGCTTGGCTATGATGACGAAGGCCCCTTCCAATAGAATGGTGTCATTTGCAAACTGGGAGTGATTAATTCTTTTTGCTCTCTTAGTGATTTTGATTCCACGAATGTGCTTCTCCTATTTGGCCTTACTCAAAAGTCTGCTCAAGGCTTCAACCATCAAGATATAAAGAATTGGGGATAATGGACATCCTTGCCTTAGTCCTCTGGAGAGCTTGAAGAATTCTGATGGATGACCATTAATCATAGGGGAGATCCAAGGCCCATATGTACAAGAGGAAATCCATGCCAAAAAGTCAGCACCAAACCCAAATCTGATCAGAACTATGAAGAGAAAGCCATGCCTAACCTTGTCAAAGGCATTGGCCATATCCAACTTGATGGCCATCCCCTTATCACCTCGTTCCTTGCTGGAATGAATGGCTTCTTGGACTATAAGAGCGTTATCCATCATCTGTCATTTTTCTACAAAGCCTCCTTGATTGGGGGAGATTAATTTGTGCAGATGAGGCTTAAATCTGATGGCGATAATTTTTGAAATGAGTTTATAGTAGACATTACAAAGAGAGATAGGTCTAAATCTGGCAAAGGATGAGGGATTGGACTCCTTGGCGACGAGTGCCATAAATGAGGAGTTAATACTGCCGCCCATTCTTGCTGATTTCTGGACATTAAACCATTCGAACCAGATCCCTTTTGACTATGTTCCAACAAAGAAGATAAAAATGCACGGTGAACCCGTCCGGACTCGGGGCCTTATCCAGATTCATTTGTTCAAGTGCCCCCAATACTTCTACCATAGTGATCGAATGAATTAAAGACTCATTGTCTTCTTGTGTGATGAGTGTAGGAATGTTATAGAGGATACTCTCTTGGGATTCAATATCTCCTTCTTCGACTTCTGGATAGAGCTTCTCAAAGGGCTCCTTGGCTGTTGATTTAAGTTGATTTTGACCTCTGCAAGTAATACCATTGACTCCTTTGATTTTATCAATTTTGTTTTTCCACAGTTGAGCTTTGGCTTGCCTGTGGAAAAACTTTGTGTTACAATCTCCTGCTTGAAGCCATATGCTTCTTAACTTAAGTCTCCAAGTTTCCTCCTCAGTTTGCATCATTTTGTGATACTCATTGAAGCTCTGTTGCTTATCAAGGAGGGAGGGGGATATGGGGGAAGTCTCCAACTTGAGTTTGGTTCTATCAGACGAGTCCTTGAGACGAACCCATTCTCGGAGAGCCAATTTTACTGTCTTAATTTTCTGTTCCCAGATGAAGACCGAAGGCCCCTTAATCCAAGAGTTTCAGGAAGAGGAGACTAGGTCCATGAAGGAGGGATTGGAAGCCCATAGGGGGTTAAAACGGAAGGGAATAGGACCTAGAGAGATAGGGGGAAGGGACAAGGAGATGGGGCGATGATCAGAACCAGACCAAGGAAGGATACAGGAGGAGGGGAGCAACTGATCCTCTAATAAGCAACCACTTATGATAAATCGGTCCAGTCTCGCAACAATGTGCCTTTGTCCGTGCCTTTTATTAGACCAAGTGAATCTTCTCGAGGTGGGTTTAATGTTCACCAGATCCAAATTCGAGATTAGTTCTTCCATATGTTCTCGAGTAGAATCCCTCACTATAGTCCCCCCTCGTTTCTCCAAAGCATGGAGGGTGGTATTGAAGTCTCCAACAAAGATGTAAGGAATCGAGTTTGCTTGATCTCGCAGAGCAAAAAGGGAATTCCAACATTGGATTTTATCATGATAGATAGAGGGCATATAAATATTGTAAATAGAAAAAGACTTATCCGAGGGTAGATGAGTAAGTGCCTCTTGAATCCAATTTGAAGAGCATGACCAGTCTAGGAGGCGAAATAAATGTGGGTTCTAGAGAGTGCAGAGCCCTCAAGATGCACCTCTAGAGCTCACCCTCACACCTGTACCTATTCTCCAAAAGAATTGAGCATCCTGCAAGGCTATTGAGTCTTGCAATTTCGTTTCCTGGAGTAGAAGAACTAGGGGAGATTTTGATCAAATCAAACTTCTTAGTAAGGATTTCTTATGATTACTACCTAGTCCTCTACAATTCTAGGAAATTAGCTTCATCATTTAGAAGAGGATTTGGATGCTCCCCACTTAGGAGGAGCCGAGCCACTTTGATTCCTTAAAATGCATGATTCGTTTTTGATGTGCCCATCTAGGGTGCTCTGTTTTCCCAGATCGATTTCTTTTTTGGCTGTTGTTTCTCTTCTTTGATTGTTAGTTGGCCTCCCATGTTTCTTTGCAGTGGGTATGTTCGTGGGATCTTGAATTGTTTCATCTTCAAAAATTTCTTCAAGTTCCCCTTCTTCAGTATACTCATGAGCAAAAGGAGGGCGAATCACAGAAAGAATCGGTTGATCCTTTGGGTCACTAGGGATAGGTTGAGGATGATGGGGTTGGTCCTCTTCAGAAGTTTCATCTGGAATAGATAGGCTGTCATATTGATTTCTGGTTGGAATATTAGCATGTTGATTTCCTGCTGATGAAGAAGCTGACGTCTCCTGAGACTTTGGATTGGAGGTAGCTCCCTCCTGTGTCGAAGCTTTTCTTGATTGGGTGGCCTTCTCTTGTTGAACTGCTTGCTTGGTTGCTTGTTTCTTGCGGCGTGGCTGTTGCCATTGCTCATCTGGTTCTCCTTCCGGTTGGACCACTGGAGCTTTGGAGCATCTTTTAGCAAAATGCCCATATTTGTGGCAGATCTTGCATTTGAAAGGCAACTGTTCGTAGTCAACCTGTTGAAGGTAAGATCAACCATCTAGGGAGAGGTTGATGGCCTTAGGGAGGCCTTTTTCTAGATCTACCTCCACACAAATGCAGACGCAAGCTTGAAGATCGTCTTTTGGTTTCGTGCGGTCAATGTACTTACCTAGAGAGTTACCAATGGCTCGAAGCGTTCCATCATTCCAACAATGGAGCGAGAAGAAAGGAAGGCGGACCCAGACATGCACAAGCGAAGGAATGTCATTCTTCGGATTAAAATACATGGTCCATCTGTTAAGAACATTCCATGGGCACCCATGAAATATAGGCCACTTTTGAAGATCAGATCATGGTTCGTTTTGTCTTAAAAAAGAAATGCATAAAAACCCCTCCTGCAAAAATAGTGTGAAAGCTTACCTTTTAGATGTGGTTTCCAGTTTTTTTCAATCTAGAGTGCCATTGAGCAAGGG
>JASDQU010104073.1:340178-360772 GCA_032191745.1 Picea mariana
CGATGTCCGACTAGGGAGGAGGAGGGGGGGGGGAGGGGCGCCAACGTCCCCACCAGGGGCAATCATGGCGAACACAGGGAGGCGACGAGGCTAGGGTTTACTATCAAACCACTACTCACCCAAGATCTTATCTTCACAACTTTTGCTGAAATTCCATTAGATTCAAAGAACCTATTGACTCTCTTTGAAATACCTTCATCCTTGGAGTGGTTATTTCACCATGTAGGGTTCACTCTTGTAGTTTCGATCACATATGTTAGCTTCATCAATTTTATGAATAAAATAATCAACAAGTGGGTTTGGGCTACCATTAATGCCCCAAACCTCACATCTTTTCATGATAAAATTGAAATTTCTTTCAACTTATCATTTTCCCTCTCCAAATAATATCTTGCTTGAACCAAAGTTGCCAAGACTCCTTCATATTTGTGTAAGGGCCATACATATTGAAGATTGTAAAAGTCTTATTTAAACAAAGTGATTGCATTTCCACCTTGATACTTGAGTGAGGGAGTTTCGAGTTTGACACTTGACACTTTTTGTTCCATCCAAATAACAAACCCTCGAATCTACCCTCAGAGCTCGGACCCACACATATTGAGCACTTTAAAGCCCCTTACATGGAACCATTGGCTTCATTTTTTGCTACCATTGTCTCCTACAAACAGAGAACAACTATGTTGTGAGTGCTAACTAATCTATGAACCACATTGTTTTTGTGGGTTGCCCCTAAACCATGAATATTCTTAGAGTAGCACCATTTTTAACCTCTCTTGAGGACTTTCTTGCTAGGAGGGTCTCGAGAATCATGCTTTATTTACCTGACTTAACTTCTCTTTCAGCCTTTTCCATATCTATATGACTATACAATTTCCTTCCTTGCATGGACATTGTAATAGTGTCTCCTCTATCCAATTGGATTCCTCCCATTACTTGAGAGACTTGGGCATCATCCACACTAAGTTTATTAGTGCATATATGATATCTAAGCTCCAATTTTTTCTCCATAGGGCCATTTAGGGTTTTCTTCTTTGGGTATATGATCATTTAATATAACATCTCCCCCACATACCTTGTTTTGACCCAAGGATGGTGAAGACTCAACTTGTACTTGGTTTTGCCTTTTCTGATCTTGTTTAAGGACTTTATGTAAGCCTATGATATTTGAGATAGGTTTAGCTACATCTTTGACTAGAGAAGCCTTTTGACTAGAATCCAATGAGGTATCCTTGACCCCTTCTTCCTCAAAGATGGTGATTTGTATTGTCTTCTCCCATTGACCTTGAAACCACTTGTGAGGGAAAAACATCGTCACTTCCTTCAGAAAGATTAATTGGCTTAGTTTGATCTTCTACACGCTCTTGGGTCTTAGATTGATATGCTTGTTCCTCACCAGAGTCTTGTCCCTTTCCCTTCTGAGAACGATCCTCTCCTTGCTCCTTAATTGCCTCGTAGTTAGAAGAATTCCCACAATTTGGAGAGATCAATTGGGATTTTTCTTCAACTTTTTTCCTATATGGAGTTGATCCCTTCTTTAAGGTGAGGGCATTAAATGTTTATGTGCCCATATTCTCGTCAAAAGTGATAATGAAAAGGGACACAATGATTAGTCCAACTGTTGAATGTAACTCCAATTCCCATATATAATTTTTGACTCTTTTTGCTCTATCCTTAGGTCAAATTCAACACATAATTTTATTATAATTTAGTCCAAGCTATAATAGTGACTAGGGCATAGATTGATGAACTTACCAAGTACACTCTTGACTCCTAGGATTAATTCCTTTCACATCTCTAGAGGGAGGCCTAAGAGCTTCACCCACAGGACATGGGACTTTAGAAACTCTTTAGTTGGATCAAAACACTACTCCTAGGATTTTAATGCTAGATGGGTATTTCACCAAAACCAATGCCTACCTACAATTTTGTCTTGATCTTTCTCTTCTCAAAATAAGAAGGTGATCCATCATTTGGTAAGGATGTGGAATGGCTCGTAGCTTAGCATTTTTCTCTAGTTTGTCACCACCCACTTCCTTAAAGAGACTTTTGATATAAATCTTCCATGGAACTTCCCAACTAAGGCCAACTTTTTGAAAACTACTCATTTCTTCCCTTGACACTGCTTCCCCCACCACCATTTGTGGTCATACCTTTGCATGCTTGACAACCTTCGCTTTCTTTCCCTTTGATCTACATGCCCGTGAAGGTATATCGACCTCCTTATGGATGCCTTCCAGATGAGCAATCTTTATACCACCAACATTTGGAGACAAACCTCTTTGCACTTGATTTAGGCTGACAATAGTTTGGAGCTTTGAGGTTGATATCTTTGGAAACCCTCTGTTTGCAGATTTGTAATCATTGCTCTCATAACCATCTCCTCCTCTAGCATACATTTCATGTACTTAGCTTTCAGATTTGCCTTGACTCCCCATCACATCACATTGAAATTTTGAATGAGACAAAAAAGCACTTTCCCCCTTTGGTCCTGAAGTGGATCCTATCTCAAGTCTCCCTTGCCTAGGTGTATGACCTAGGTTAAATGGATGGGCAACCTCCTTACCCCTGTCCCACATTTGGACTTTAGTTATTCCTGCTTGGCTCTTTGGGGATGACATTGGAGGATTGTTGAGCGTTAGATCTAGAAAAATTCTTGAATAAAAACTAGGGTTTTGCAGAGAAAATCAACCTAGATTATCTTGAGTGTGTAGGTTTGATATGGGGAAAGATGAAGTTTAGTGCGATTCCCTCGAAAAGATCCTTTGAATAATCTACAAGTTCCTTCTCACCTTTGGTACATTGAAGTGCTTCCTCTACCCTCCATCCAAAACCATATGATAAACTCATTTGTATACAAGATCAAGACAAGTGATTCAGATCTATCAAGAAACCAAATATGAAAATCTGCACAAGTCTTGGAAAAGCCCAACATGGGTAAAAAGTCATTGATGCTAAAATATGAAGGTTGTGGTGCATTCATCAATGCATAGGGGTCCTTAATCAACTTACAAATATGGGTATCTCGCCCATGTACCTCAAAACGTCTTGCAACTAAAGCAAAAGCCTCAACAAGGACAACTCCCTCTTTTTGAGAGAATGCTCTAACAACAAGCTTGTCATTGTACTCTTCAATTTTCCCATCAATTGAAGGCTTGGAATCAATCACTGATTCCTTATAACGTTTTGAAACAATCTCCCAAATGACATCCCACCATACTTGCTTAGTGTGTGCTACCTCAAAGCTGGAGGGATACTCCTCCATCATGGCATCTTGCCATACCTGCTTTGCATGTGCTACATCAAAGTTGGAAGGATACTCCTCCATCATGGCATTCCACCATACTTGCTTTACATTTGCCACCTAAAAATAGATTAGTCAAAAATCAACAACCTATCACAAGTGCAGATCACCTCACTAAGGGATAAGCAACACCCCAATTATTGGAGTTGGGATGGGTGTCTCACCCACAAACCCCTCATAGGTACTTGTGCTTATCTCATGCACGGATCTCTCCATCTCTAGAGTCTTTTGGGCATCACACCCACTAAATTCCTTTGACAACCCCCTCTCATAGGCAACAACCTTCTCCATACATGGATCTTCGAAGATTTCATATAACATGCTTTGATACCATGTTGAAATTATCATTATATGAGTGTAGATCTGCTTATCATGTATATATAATTTCAACAATTACTTGTGGTTGGGAGGAAAATACCTCCTATGCATCATGTTTCCATGTGCACAACTTCATAAAGATAATTATTTATTGTATTTGGTTATACTATAAATGCTTTTTCTTTGCACGTTACATGCTCGGGGAAAACCCCCGAGTACTTCCCCTCATTTCAAGGATGGTACCTAGGGTAAACCCTCGAATCTTTAGGGCACTTGGTTGATCAACAACAGGGCTCAAAGCCATTATGATAATATACTCATTAAGAGCTCAACATGTCATTTTGTGGAAATTGAACTTGGGTGGGGAGGATAGCAATCATTCCTCCTAACCACCCAAATTAAACCCAATTGACAGGTTATATTATAAATGCTTATGTGTTATAGACATACTTTTTTTGAGAAATGCAACATACATTACTTCATGGAACAAAAAGAGTTACAACAATTTGACAACATGAGGACATGGAAGTGACCTTCCTAGAGAGGCCAAAAAAGTAAGTGTATGATCCTGTGCCTCAATAGTAAGGGAGTCCCACAAGGAAGTTTCCTTGCTAGAAAGGCCAAAAAAGTGAGTGTGTGAGCTTGTGCCCCAATATGGAGGGAGTCCACATCTTGAAGAAAAAACTCAGTTTGACTTTAACTAGCAAAGCCAATCTTGCTTAAAGAGCCTCAATTCCTTTAGGCTAACATGGGATGGTTTTGCATGAAAAGTAGCTTTACACAGGCTTTTCCAACATAAAGCCAATATGGGACTATTGAACCGTGTGCCATAAAGATCTATATTGCCCCTAACCAGCCAAGTGTCCACCAGGAGAGGACCTTTCTGAGAAAGCAGGGTAGCAAAAAAATAGTTAACTTCAACATGAATTGCACCCAAAAGATCTTTGCAGACAAGTATCTCCAAAAGACATGCTTGTTTCACCCTTGCCACAAGTTGTTCATGTTGCAGCTATAACACCAACGTTAAGAAGCATATTCTTGACAACCAATCCTTGGTGAGGCATACCCCACCTTGATACCTTGTGCTTGAAAGAAGAGTGAGATTTCCAGATGGATTGACACCTCCTTAACTAATGCACTTTAGGATCCCTAATGCCTTGGCTTTTGTTCAAGCGTGAGACAATATTGGAGGTGTGTTTGACAAGGTCATAAGGTCCTTTGCCACATATGTAGAAGGTTTTCCCACTATTCCATCTCCATTCCCTCCAAATCGGACTGGACCAATAGAGTGGCATTTTAAAAAGGCAACTTTGAGGAATCATACTACATATGGCCTTGAACAATTTTGTGCAAATGATTTAACTTTTGAGATCAATTAAGGTCATGCTAAGTATGGCTTTGGTCAGTTTTTATTAGAAGTATTCTTCAAATACTTCTAATAAAAAATGCCTTTTTGGCCAATCTTTTACTGGCAAATGTAGTTGAGAGACGAAGTTGACAATTGGTATGTTGAAACGTTAAGTAGATCTTGATGCTAGATCTTAGGTCTCCTAAAGGCCCCTCAAATTGCCATGGGAGAAAGTCCTAAATTATTTGCCATGTAGCCCACATCCTTTTCAGTGACGCTGGACTTGACAACATTAAGGTCTTAATTGTACCGATTATGTCACATTGCTAAAAAGGCCTTCAATAATCTGAATGTGCTAAGCATGTTGAATTTGGTGATGAGATAAAATTTGCCAAGGGGCATCCCCTCCACTTCTTGCATTCTTACCTATAAAGACAAGGAGTAATAAATGTGTCCTATAAATTATAATCTATTGCAAGGATTCTATCCACAATTTTAATCTTCTTGGTAAGCGAAAGATTGAGATGACTCCGAGCTTGATGTTTTTTTTCAAACTTGGCCATTATCCACTTCCACTGATCAACAAGCGAGAGTTGCGTACTAGAGGGAACGCTCAAACAATGAATTATCTATGCAGGTTTTATAAGCTTCCATTATGATTCATCCAATCAAGGGGATCATCTCGGATAATAAAGAAGACTTATTTTTTCTCCCCAACAACAACTACTACAGTGACTTTTGCAAATGTGTCCAACCAAAGCATAGTACCTGTCCATACATTGGGGCTCATACATTGAAGCCGAGCCATCAACAAAATGAAGATTGAGAAGTTGGTTGCCACCAGTTAAAGAAATTCCTCCTATTTGACCTTGCATTCAAGCGACCTCCAACAAACAATGCTTTCTGCAATCACATAAAGATAAGGAGCAAGAGGGAAACATTGCTGAATAGGTCACTGCAGAAGAATAGGATTGAAAGGTACACCATGTTTACTAATGCTTGCTGAGTCCTGTGAGAAGAAAGTTTTCATTGATCTATGATGGAGGGAACTGAACCTTGAAAAATCCAACATGTGAAGGATGAAGTCCCATTCAATCTTATCATAGGCCTTATCAAAATCAATTTTTTAAAAATAGACTTTTGACCAGTGTGTTTAGCCAACTCAAGACCTTCCCAGGGAGTTATAATATTATCAAGAATAAATATTAAATTTGCCTTAATAAAACTGGTTTGCTTCTTTTGGGCTATTGATGCAACCAACAACCTAATCCTCTTGGCCATTTCTTTTGTTAAGATTTTAAGAAACATTGAGGAGAGTGATTGGGTGCTAACTGTTATGTTGCCATTCTTTGATTCATTTCTCATCTTCAAATATGCAAGACTAACCACATCCCACATCCTCTTGTAAAATTCCATTGCGAGACCATTGGGGCTTGGAGCTTTTTTGTAATTGCCTCCAATTTGTCCAACTCTAGTTTCTTAGAAAGATAAAGCCTCACAACAGTTTTTATTTATCAGGGGACAACTTTATTAACAAGCTCAAAAGGAGCATCATGCAGAGAATTTGAGTCTACAAAAGTGAAGATCCCTAGGAAATGTTCTAGAAAAATCTATCTATTTTCCATCTCATCCTCTGTTGATTTGACGACATAGACACACCCCTCATCGTGCCCCCACTAAGCCAAAAGGATTCTATAAGAAGTATTTCTCAAAAGAAAAGGTTGCCAGTCGAACCTCACAGAACCAAAATTCACTCTAATTTATGTTTTTTCTTAAGGTGTTGGAAATAGAATTTAGGTGTGTTGTTGTTTGCCATCCATTGCATATGCACCTTTTTTTTTTTTTTTTAAATGTCTGGCGGAATCAGCAACTAGTTGGCCACGTACTCGCGTTACACGTGGTCGTTTTATCCAACTGCTACCACTATAACCTCCAGGTGTGCCCACGATGCCCCTTATGCGGCACACAGGATAAGTTGGGGGGATTTGAACTTGAAACCTCATGGAACTTCATATCACTTCATATTCACGGCACTTGCCAATTGAGCTGCCCCCCGGGGCTCATTGCATGTGCACCTTGATCCTAACCTCTCATACCTTATAATATTCAATTACTTGGAGTTGTGGTTCCAACTCTCCGGCTACCTGTTGGTGTAATTCATTGAAGGGGTCCACTTCCACCTGTTGTCGAGTTTGCTGAAGCTAATTCTGACATTGTAAACTGATTCTTCTATCCCACACCCTATTGGCGAGCATGGTTGTCATCCAACAACACTGAGCCATAGGATCCTTGCGCTTATTTAAAATGTGAGAAATTAGCCAAGGGGAAATTATACAAGTAGCCCCCCCTTTGCCTTCGTCATGTGAAGTAGCAACATATTCACCAATCCAATTTTGCACCAGCAACTGCAATTTGAAGCCAAGGAATTTTACCTCTTGAAGGAAGAGTATATTAGAATACAGACTGACCATAATGGTCCTAACAATGTCCTGTCTATCATCCCTAGCGACCTCCCTAACATTCCAGGCTGAAATGTTCAGTTTCCATTGTCGTGGGTAACTCTTGTCAAGTCCCTGCTCGAGGACTGCAGGGGGACTGTCTAAAGAGGCATGCCATTCTGTGGATTAAGTGGGGCACTACTATGTACAAATATGCTGCTGCTTACTAACTTATTCTGCAAATTAGGAATGATGAATGATGTATGAAATGGTTGAAGTTGCATGCATAGCTGCTGCTTAGAGATGTGGCTCTTATGTCTTTTGATTTTAGTTGAAAAATGCATCGATGGATTCTATAGTTGGCTGTAGAGACTGAATTTTGTTTATGCACATTTCAGTTCTGCTGGTAGCTGCATATACAACATTGTTTATGAGCTGTTGGAAGCTTCCTCTTGTTTGAGTCTTTTGATATCATATAGATAGAAACTGTCTCCTCTCTGGCTTTAAATTATATATTTTGTCTACGAGTTCACATTATCATTTAACAACTTGAATTCTTTTTCAAATTTGGTTAATATATTTGCCATCCACAAAATAATTTGAGGGCAATCCTCTGCACCAATCATTTGTCATGTCTCTGACTGTTGCAGGGAATACCTTCACCCAGGACACCCCTTCATGTTGCCCATGGTGATCTAGATTGTCTGATAGATGTTGCATTTATTAATGGGTTCCTTATTTCCAACATCATTAAAGGTGGTCAATCTTTCACCTTTCCATAATTGGGGCCATGTTGATTTCTCTTTGGGACTGTCGTCAGTTTTCCTCTCCTTGACTAATTCCTTTGCGATGTCTCCTTGGTCTCTCACCCCCTTCTCCCAACCACTTTTCAGATACGGACTGACACTTGGTTTCCTCCTTCCATATACTCAGAGAAAACGAGCTGCCTACCTCTTGTCCTCTGCTTTACCTTTGCTAGTCACCTCAAAGAAATGTCCTTGCCACTCTTCTCTTCTGTGTTGTGGGTTGCGACTTCCTTGTTGGCATATGATTCATAGCATCGTCATATCTAGAAAGGCAATCAACAAATCTAAACAAGTAAATGATCATCAATGAATGATTCTTGTGCTCTTCAACCACGTCTGGTGTCTCCTGGTAATCTGAAAGTCATGTGTACCCAGTCTTTGGCTGAGTTAACTGGATATTTTGTCATTGTACGCATATCTGGATCTTAGATGTGATTTGTATTTGTGCAAAATTGGCCTTTCAGAGTCGAGCTATTATTACTAAAACAATACAATATATCAAAAAATACAGTAGAGGTTTTAGATCGGTGTTGGCAGCATTGTCACGGGGATTGCAAGTCAAACTCACTGAACCACGAGTTTGACTCACCTGGGAAAACCATAAAACCCCTCTTAATTTGTGATTTCTCTCATTTTTTCCTCCTATATTTTTATGCTTGTCGAGTTTTTCCTGATTTATTCGCAATCCGATTAAAACTCTTGGCTCTTCTGCCTTACTGAGTTTTTGCCGACTACAAGTCTGGTGATTTTGGTTAGCAGCCCTGATTTCAGCCAGGCTTAACATTTTCATGAAATATGTAGATTCTCTTGAGATTGGAGGAAAGACATATATCCTAGCTATTCTTGCCAATGTAGGAAGGGGAGTTGAGTTTTTTTCTTAATATTAATTTTAATTTCCAAAGTATCTATAATGGCCTTTTGTGGCGGTTTTGCACCCAACACTTCAAACAACTTGGACGACTGCGTCTGTGTCTGAATTTTTCTTTTCTGAATTCAGGAAATATGTTCGACTTCCTTTTAGTTCTATTCTCAGTTTAGCTTTTGAATTTTAGACTATCTGGCTTTAAGAGCAGAGATACCATCATTGTTTGGACTAAGGTGTTTCTGAAGTGTTCTTCTTTGGAGAGTTGACATTGATAAATTACTTTGTTGTAAATTTAACTTTCAATTAGAAAAAGTTGATTTTTCTTTCATGGATCTGTTTTTCTTACATTATGGTTGTACAAATTACATATGAATTACTAGTATTGCATTTTATAAGTGAGCTATTATACAGTGCTTCAAACTCAACCATCATTGCAATCAACATGCAGCCTGGCAATCAATCACAACGTGGCATACGCAGGCGCTGCCTAGATTTTGAGGCCTCAGAAGCTCAAAGGAAAACCATGAGTAACAGGTCCTGGAATTCTACAAGTCTAATGCCTAAAACAGATGTATTGGTAAATTCAACTCATGATTCAGACACAAATACTTCATCATCAGTTTCATGTGAAAAAGGTGTGACTTCTGACTGCAAGCAAATTGTTCCATTAAAGAGAGAAACAGGTGCAGACATTGGAAGAATTTCCCAATCTTCAGCTAATGTACGGTTCTCCTCTTTCTCGTCCAAAAGTACTGAACTTACCTCAGATAAATCTGACAGTAACATTCGAAATAATGGAAATACTCCTATATCAGTTGGTATTCCCTCTGGCATTGGTTTACATTTAAATAGTCTTGCCACTACCATGCCACTAAATTCTGGAGTGAACATGCTAACATCAGCAAAGGGATCTGTTAGCACACAGGGGATGTCACCTTCATCTGGTGTAAAGGAGACATCATCCGATGTTGTAGGAAGCTCTCTACCTTCTGTAAACTCAGGAGGAAATATCTCAGTAGGAACAAACTCAAACATTGCTTCTGGGATGGTTGTGTCAATGGTGGAAAAGACTAGAATAGATCAGCAAGAGTTGCAGTCATCTGGAATGACACAGATTGGAGTGACAAGATCGACTACCTGTTTTCGATCTGTAACTGTTGGAATAAAGCCATTGCAAAGTCGGTTACCTTTCAAATCTGAAGAGAGAAACTTAAGTCCTCTTGGCAAGAAGAGGCCAGCGCTACTAGAGATTTCTCAACAATCTCCATTTGGTATAGGGGAGGAGTTCAGTCAAAGCAGTCCCAAGAAGAAGAGGTAAGAACTGATTGTTCTATACTGTTTTTGATGGTTTACTCACCATTTTCAATGCTTTTGTGGTGTGGAAAATGTTGAATTCAGTTGTGTTTTTTACTCTAGTTATGCTTTTTGCTTTTATGCCCAGAAGAAAGTCTACCACAATTGGGGATAAAGAAGGCTGCAAGCGTTGCAATTGTAAAAAATCAAAATGTTTGAAATTGTAAGTTTTTGTGAATGGAACTATATTCCCTGCCCCATTTCTTGTTTTCATTTAAAACGCAAGTTTCATTATTGAGTTCAAAGGGTTAGCACATTTATAGAAACTAAGTTGGATCCGTTTATGGATCAAATATATATTGCTTCAACAAACAGTAAACAAGGTTAGTCAATATGCTCTTAAATATTTTATTTTTAATTTATGCATGCCCTGGTTAGCATTATATCGTTTTAAATTGACATGCTACCTTGTACTTTTCCCAGATACTGTGAGTGTTTTGCAGCTGGAGTATACTGTGTTGAGCCTTGCACATGCCAAGAATGCTTTAATAAACCTGAATATGAGGACATGGTTCTTGGTACCCGCCAACAGATAGAATCTCGTAATCCTCTTGCTTTTGCTCCTAAGATTGTTCGTGGTGCCGATTCTCCACCAACTAACGGGGTGAGAAATTGCTTGGAGATTTCTGTTTTCATGCTTGTTCTCTTTAGTATTATTTGAAGGATTTCAACACTTATGCACCATTGTATTTAATCAGGATGAGTGTGGTGAGACTCCATCATCTGCAAGACACAAAAGAGGATGCAACTGCAAGAAATCAATGTGCCTGAAAAAATACTGTGAATGTTATCAGGTGCAATAATCTCATTTTGTAAGGTGATGTAAATGTGAAATTGGGAGGAATATTGCACATCGTTCTTACTACCTTTTGATATGTGTATTTCAGGCTGGTGTTGGTTGCTCAGATGGCTGCAGATGTGAAGGCTGCAAAAATGTGTATGGTAAGAAAGAAGGTAAGCAGCAAATTTATTGACACCTGAATATCTAAAATCTTGTTTGACTTGATGCTAATTTTCATTGTTTATATTTCTGTAGGAGGATCAGATGATATAGAAGAGAACGAAACTCCAATTGAGGGATGGGACAAGGATTCTTTAGAGGAGAAGACTGAAGTGCTTGATGTTGAAAATGATATCCTGCTTTCTGAGCAACAACATGCTAAGGATCTTTCACCTTTAACACCATCCTTCCAATATTCTGGGTATGAATCTGCACAGAACATATATAATTTTTTTTTAAATACTATGGAATACATATCCCCAGGAAACCTGCCAGGTACTTCCCTTCATTCCAAGGATGGTACCCACTGAAAACCGGATTTGTCAGATGCTCGAGGCTTTGCAACATAGGTCTCAAGGCCATTACAACAATATACTCGATAAGAGCTCAACCTGTCACTTGGGGGAATTGAACCTGGGTGGGGAGGATACCAATCATTCCTCCCAACTACCTGAGCTAGACCCAATTGACAAGCACAAAACATATTCTATTGTTAAAGAGATTGCTTTCAATTGTTCTTGTAAGTTGAATGCTTCCCAGCATCATTCATCTTTCTATCTGTTCTGTCTGTCTCCATGAGAAGTTACTGGGTTTTTATTCCTTGATTTTCAATGTCTGCTGGAAGAGTTGTTAGATTGTTAACGTGTATATGATTTTATCAATCCGATGTCATAGGGCTTGCATGGTGTTAGCCAACGATTTAGGATACCGTCAAGAAACAGCAATGCAATGCATATTTACAACCGAATGCAATAGTGGTGGTACATCACTTTCTGTAAACGCTCCAATAGATGAACGAGACAACTCATAAAATAATGACACTTCCTGATAGTCTATAGAATAGACTCTTTGTGGCATGTAGTAAGTTTGTCAAGTAATTAAGGGATGCTTCATTTGAGTTCATGAGCCTGGGAGTCTCACATTTGCAAATCACGATCTATGATTGGATTAAGCCGGAGCCGATGAGGATCCAATAGTTGCTGGGTCGCTACAAACCTCAAATGGTTGCCACAATTTTCAACCAGCACTATTGATCAATTAAAAACGTAACTTCCAATTACTGCCACCAACACACAAGGAGTATTTTAGAACTAGTATCACAAATGAGTCCACCAAATAAACCAGCCCCAGATAATCAAAACCATTATTGTTATTATCACGATTGTTTTTTTGGATTACATGAAAATGATATATATATTATAGACTATAAATTACTTAATAAATTTTAGGATATCTCATGCAATTCTTCTGTACTGTTTTCAGTCAGGGAAAATCTTCTGCCAAATTGAATTCTTGTGGAAAGAAGCATTTTACTTCAGAAGACGTAGAGTCTCCAACAGTATCTCAGTCTTCTGCAAAGCCGCCAAGGTCTCCAGGAAAGATTCTAAGGCCCACAAAAGGGCTACAAGGAAATATTACTGCTATCCATAATCGTCAGGCCGGATCAAGAACCTCAGCTTCTCCAATCTTTACTCCAAAGATGGATAAATCAGGGCAATTCTCGCCTCAATGGGACTGCCTTGCTGATATTTGCACACTCACTCCAATGCTTCATCCACCCATGAGACCTTCTGCTACTTCTGCATCTAATGTAGATGGGATTGATGTTTCTCCTTTCAGTGGACAACATAATGAAATTTCAAGCATGACCAGTCGTCCATTAGCTTCCAGACATTCTTGTCATGTGGGTTCATCCCTTGGTTTTCGCCAGCCAGCAGCACGTTCTCCAATTTGTACCTCAGATAATATCCATTGGCAGACTCCTGTAAATGCAAAAGTAACCCCTGTGACACCTGCACTTTCTACTACGGCTTGCACTGCAGGAAATAAGCTTTCAGATGGATCAGATTTTGACTTGCAGTCACATGATGTATCTGGTTCTCTGGAAGATGACACTCCAGACATCTTGAAGAACAACTGTTCTCCCACAAGGGGCTTAAAGGCAAGCTCTCCTAATCAGAAAAGGGTTTCCCCACCACATAATTATTGTCCGAAAGAGATGATGAACAGGCGACCAATATCATCTCCCGGTATTAGAAGTGGCAGAAAGTACATTCTTCAGTCAGTGCCTTCATTTCCTCCTCTTACTCCTTTGTCAGGCGAGGGTCAGGCTAATGAGTAAACAGGAATAAGCAGAAGGTGTTATGTTGTCAGATTTTTTTGAATTTTTATTTAAAATAGTTTAAATCCCAGCAGATGTATTTTAGTCTTCCTGTAGGACATACTGGTCCATCATTGAGACGACTGCTTAGAAGTTAGCTGGTCAGGCTTGAATTTACTTGTTCATTTAGGTTCAGTGCTTTGGGTAGCTTAAATAGCTTCCGTGTCAAGCTTTTATGAGCAGTCATTTCCATGGCATGCCTCATATTGTGAACTAACATTGTTGAACTTTTCTGGAATCTCGGAACACTCTGATGTAGCTGCCACAATAATCATACGCTGGAAAGAAGGGGATGCTGCTCGTGGTTAGTTTTACAGAGTTTGATCAGATCTTTTTATTGTAGTAGGATTTCACGTCTTAGTTATTCTGAATCTTTATGGAGCAGCAGCTAACACTAAGATCCCTTTCTGGAATTTTCTGGTTAGTTGCAGGTCTGGTCTGCAACTTGTTATATTTATTGTACTTTTACCAGCAGAGGGTGTGTACTACTAACTGATATGTTATTCAAGATATTGTCCAGAGAAGATGCCTGAACAATAAATTAAAGGCATCCGATACTGAAATTTCCTTTTAAGTTGTTTATATAATCACTACATATTGTAATTAAGATAGGGGCGTCATGATGATGTCTTACTATAACTGGTAATGCATCAGTTATGTCCACTGATAATTTCTCATGCAAGCTTTGAAGTTATAAATTTGTTTTCTATTATTTTAGGTTTGGTAGATACTCGTGGTTTTTTAACAAATCCTTGGGTGGTGTATTTTGCCTGAATTTTGCCAGGCTAGTGACTGCATTTTCCTTTCTGAACTCGTTTTAAAATGCTGAAGGTGCTTCAGAAGTTTGTGAAGGCGTCAGTTTCTATCGTTAACATAGAAGTATTTGTGAGAATTTGGTCTTCTCTGCACCTTTAAGTCAGTATGAAGTATTTAGGGCAACCTGTTTCTGTCAGGCTGTAAACAGCAAAAAGTACATCCTACTAGTTCTGCTTATTCCTCGCTAAAGTTTTGGAAACTGCAAATAGATAACTTTAAGTATAGTCTTTCTGATAAGTATTACTGTTTTCAACTACGGTATATAATGTTTCTAGCTAAGCTTGTGTCTCATGGGTTTGTGCCTTTTACTGCTTTTCCAAGACCAAACTACGGAGCAATGTCTGAGTGTCACCTTTTGAAATGCACCCAGCGCAGGTTGACTAATTTGCTTCTTCCATGTATAGCCAAGGAGGTGATTTTCAATAATTTTCTATATCCAGCTTGCTTGACTCTCATTTTGCAGGTTTCATTACTATTATTTACTGCCAGAGCATAAAACAACGAACATTTGACAAGTATCTCGCATTTAATTTTCGATAGGGACAGTCGTTATTGCTTTACTGCTCTGATAATATTGTTATTTGTTTGATTGACACTTATTTACCTTATATTTTGCTGGAAGTTGCAAAGTGACACCGTTAAAATGTCGCGATTTTCTGGTTGAAGACAAGTTAACAATCTAAAAATCAATTGAAATAAAAGGCATTCTCTTCATTATTGGGAAATAAAGACATTCATATAGACAACTGCGCAAAATCACTTACTAGATATTAGTTACTATCAATGTTATCAGAACCATATTGGAACTGGCAAAACCAGCCACTTCGATCGGTTTCAGGGCCGTAACAATCGGGTTCAAGGAACGAACCGTAAATGACCAGTTCCGTACAGAACAGTTTATAAATATCCAAATGGACCAGTTTTGTACGGAATAATACAATTGCGTAGGTAAACTCAATTATTTATTTATTTTAAATCAATAAAAAATTACTATACTAAACCTGACCTTAACCCTAGGCTCCTATTAATGCTATTTAAAGAGGTTTTCACCCTTCACTTCTACATTTCATTTGAGCATCTACGAGTTGAGTGTTTTTTTGGGCTGATTTGGAGTCTTGATTTAAGGGTGGTTTTGAAGAATTTGTTGGGCTGATTTAGAGCCTGATTGAAGGGTTGATTTGGATAGTGTTCTAGTTGAGTTTCTTGGGTTGATTTGGAGTTTGTTAGAGTTTGTTATTTATTGTTTTGGACTATTGGAGTTGTATGTCTTTTAGGTTTTAAACTTTAATTAGTGATTTATTTACAATTGTTTTTCTCTTAGTAATTAAGAATTTTTAGGGTTTTAAATGCAGATTTCTTTTTGTTTATATAAAAATTGCCATGGCTCTTAAAGAAAAGAGGGATTTAGCATGGGATCATTGCTAATTGGTTGCGAGGAAAATGATATGCAACTATTGTCATAAAAAAATTGGGGGTGGTGTTGGTGGGGGGTATCCATAGGTTGAAACAATATTTAGCACATGCAAGATGAAATATAAAACCTTGCCAAGAAATCTCATATGATCTAAGAGTCAAGATGTTAGGTTATCTTGAATCATTCCAAGTAGAAACACAACCAAAGCCAAAAATATTCAAAAAGAGTCCAAGGCAAAACCAACCTAGAGATGAACTTGTTATTGACCCTAGTCCATCCAATTTGAAGTGGTTGTGTAGGCTTGACACATTCTTTGTACCACAAACACTCTTGGTGGTCATTGCACCATTGATGCTAAATGGAAGATGGAAAATGAGGTTGCTAGGGAATTGTTTTGTTAGATGGTGGTACGATGCAAAGATATCTTTCAATGCTACTAGTTATGCATATTATCAACCCATATTGGATGCGAAAGCTTCATGTGTTTTGAGCGTCACAGGCCTTAGTTTTCATGATATCAGTGGGCTACCTTTACAAAACGAGGTTCAAGGAATAGATGAATATCTTATAGAGTTCAAGGTGTCATGGAGTAAAATAGGGTGCACAATCATGTAGATCCCACACCATTTTTAATTTCCTAATATCTTGTCCAAAAGAAACTATGTTTTTTAAATTTGTGGGTGCATATGATGAAGTGAAGTATGCACAATTATTATTTTGTCTTTTGGATGGAGTAGTTTAGGAGGTGGGAGTGGAGAATGGTGTACACGTCACATTACAAACTATGCCTACAACTATGTTGCGGTGGGAAGGTTGTTGGAAGAAAAACACCCCACTATTTGGTGGACTCCATGTGCAACCCATTGTTTGGACTTCATGCTTGAGGATATTGATAAAATTGAGTGGGTGAAGTAGTGTGTGGAACAAACAAAAATTATAACTAGATATATTTACAACCACACATGGGTTTTGAACCTTACCAGAAAAAAGTATTGGGGAAAAGAGTTTGTTTGATCAACTATTATATGATTTGTATCGAACTTTCTTACGTTGCAATCCATGCTTCAATGAAGAGCCAACTTGTGGAAGATGTTTTCTTGTTATGAGTGGAATGCATTTCAGTGGAGTAAAAAGGTTGTATGGAAAGACATAACCGACCATTTATTTGAAAAATTTGTTTGGAAAAAGGGAGAAGAGAGTACAATTCAGTGAGCCTATTGTGAAAATCTTGTGAATGGTGCATGGTGATAGATCCACCATAGGTTTTATTTATAAGGCCATGGATCGGGTCAAAGAGACAATAAAGACACCATATGGTGGTAAAGACAAATATCTTCCTCTATGGACAATCATCGATGACAGATGGAACGAACAACTCCATTGGCCTTTACATGCAACTAACTCTATTACTTGAATCCATGGTAAGTAGTTTTAAAAGTTTTCAAGTTATGTTATTCATTGCAAAAGTTTAGCCAAAGTTTCAAACTCAATTGATGAAACCTTTGTTTTTTGAAGGTACCATTATCAAAATATTTTGAAGCAGATGGGGAGGTTAAAGGATTGTACATGCACATTGAGTCAATGGTTGCTGATCCAAAGATACATGATGAGATACGCAATAAGTTTTTGTATATCAATGAGTATTGGTATCTTCAACATGTCTATGGCTATACAAAGCAGATCAAATGATCCACCAAGTTAGAAATTTAAGTTTTAAAATTATAATATTCATTGTAAAAGTTGACTCAGTTTCAAACTCATTTATTGAAGCTTATTTGCCTTCAACTTTTATTGCAACGTATTGGTGGGGGCAATTTGGTAGCTAGTGCCTTGATTTGCAAAAGTTTGCAATTTAGAGATAGAATCAAACATGTGGTGTTTTGAGGTGTGAATGCAATTGGAGTGTTTATGAGTGTATACACACCAAGAACTAAAACCATTTGGTACAAAAAATGGTTTAATGATATGATCTATGTTCAATATAACTTTAGATTGAGGTGCAACTGGTTTTTGAACAAGACTCTTGAATCAAACAACATAGTCTTGGATGATTTTGATCATTCATTAGAGTGGGTTGTGGAGACTCAACCAATAGCATTTGACATTGAAGATCTATTTTGGATGGATTTGGACCCACTTTCACGACCATAGGATTTGAACATTGTTGTTGGATGCGTACCTTCTACCTTCAGGGCCAAAGGAATCAAGTTGGAATCTCATTTTTGAGACCAAACATGCTGATGATGTAGATAATGAAAATTCAAATGATTAGATTGTAGAGTTTAAACTATAGTTTTTAATTAGGACTATGTTTGTTTTTGGACTCTAGAGACCATTTAGAGCTTCTTTATTGATGTATTTTTATTCAAAAATGGATTGCACCCAATGTTAATTTGGTTATATGCATCCTTACTTGTTATATACATGAGAAACTTTGCATATTTGTGTATAACAACTTGAATTCACATGGATGCGCGCACACACACACACACACACATATTTGAATATTTTATGTTTTTTTTGGTTGTTCAATTTTGTGATTTGGTTTTGTTTTCGGTTTTTGTCTGGTTCTAATTTTTGGGGTTGATTGGTTTGATCATTGGTTTGGTTTTGATAAGAATGGTTACTACTGTCAAGCCAATTGGCCAAATATCTATTTGGGTTAAATGGACATGTGTACATGGCTATAGCTTAATATTGAATATTCTGCCATTTGGGTAAAGTGGGGAGGACTATGTGGCACTCATGAGTTTGCCACAAAATCGTTCCAAAGATCTAAAGATGAGGTGTCACGAACCTATAGTTTGTTTGTATTTTTTTTTTGATTTGGTTTGTTCTAGTTGACATTGCCTTGTCTCGACCGTAGTGGCTTGACTAGTCCGTGTCTACTATAACTAGACTATGCCTCTTCACTTAAGGTTCCTCCATAACTTCACCTTAGGTTACAACAAGTTAGATTCCCAACCAAGTCTAATAGACTTAGTTCATTGAACAAACAACATTAGGCATGCGTCTCTGTAGCCTTCAAACATTTTTGCAATACAACACTTAGCCAATATAACATTTTTTTTTTGCGAAGGAAGAAATCGCGGGAAACCCTTTGAGTACTTCCCCACATTTCGTGGATAGTAAATGGGGTAAACCATCGGCCTGATTACGGGCCTAACCCCAAGGGGGAACAAGAGATTCTAACCCGTGACCTCCTTCGCTGGGGAGCTTAGCCAATATAACAATACACAAGGGACATTAACATTCAATACATAGAACATCCACATTACATAACACATATGAATCGCTGACACCCAAGGTAGGTGCCTAACACCTTATTTATATATATAAGAATGTTACAAGGTACAAGTCATGCACAAGTTCTAGGGCTTGTAATGCATCATGGCCAACCCATTTGTCATTGATCTCCTCATAACTCATCGGATCTAGAAGGGTCTAGGGGTGGTTGCTTGTTTCAATATTGCAACAAGCGATCGATCGCTCTTATAGTTAGGAAAAGAGCGACACAGGTTGAAAGTACGGTTTTTAGTTGGCAAAAGCATGTGATTTCGAGAAGATGACATCAATGGGTCCTTTGTGAGGCCTAGGGTGTCAAATAGAAGTGTAACAGATGCCCCCTAATGTATGAGGCTAGAAGAGGAACTGATGGCTGAAATACATTACAAAAGTACATGTCAGTGGAGTGGCATAAGGGAGGAGCTCATAGATCAAGGAACTAGGAAGAAACCTAGGTGAGCAAGATGCAAGCCTAAGTTTCCTTGTATAGTTTGCATGGGAGATCACCTTACTTGTCTGTGCCCTCTTATTCTAGAGATAAAAAGAGTGCGGTCCTTGTTTGGAGGCTCTTCTACTCCTGAACCACTTTTGGTTTCTCAACAATCTATTCAACCATCTGTTGATGAAGTGGTTGAGCCAATGCAATTTTCAATTGATCCCACTATTCTTTTGGAGAGTGTATTGACGAATCCACTGCAGAGAGCCTAGTTTGTTTTCCCTAGTTCTGAAAGTTCCCCTGGTTGTTTTCTATTTTTGAGAAATTCTGGTAGTTTGGCATTGTGTGTTGTATTTGTTTGGGTCTCTAAAACCTAAAAATCCCTTAGATATGGGTTGAATTTGTTGAGTTTCTCATTTTTTCCCCTTGGTTGTGTCTGTTTCCCTAACAGAGGCAATCGATCACTCTCTACATGCTTTGAAGGTGCGATCACAACTTTTTGGTTGCTTGTTGCTCAAAGGCAATCTACGATTGGGTCTTGTAAGAGATTTTTTTGAGTGTTTTGCTCAGTTTACTCTCATATTTGGTCGAGTATTGGCTTGAGGACGTTGCAGGGGTTCTGTAACTAATTTTTAGATGCTTGGTGATCCAGGTGGATATCGGGGGCCACCCACCTTTTCCAAATGGCTCAAAACAGTTTTCTGGCCATTTTGGCAATTTACTATTTTTAGCAGGTTTTCACTTCCGGGGCCATTTTGAGGGCCTAAATGAAGGTTTTTTGAGATCGAGGTTCTCAATGATAGCCGAAGGCATGATTGAGACCCCAAAATGAATCTCCTCGACGATACCTTTCCAACGAGCTATCACACGCCTAAAATGGAGATCGTATGCAAAAGTTACGACCCCGGGAAGTTGATACACCAACTTACCCAAACGGGGCCCACATGACTTTTGGCGCTTCATCTCCTAGGGTTAGGTTTTTGGATGTCTAGGACTTTTGGCATTCCCATCTATTGTAAAAAGGCCTTTCGAGCCTCATTGTAACCATCTTCT
>JASDQU010104073.1:363828-375537 GCA_032191745.1 Picea mariana
ATTAGGCATATTTCCTTCAAAAAATGCCGGTGCGTTTTTGAGAGTTAACACCTGGTTATGTCACAATGCAATGTTCCTCAAGGTTTAGGTTAGATTATGGCATTCCTCAATGGTTATTTTGTATTGCAATGTTTATCATGGTTGACTTATGTTAACCATGGTTGTCTTTAGTTACCCGTGGTTCGCTATGGATGGATTTTGCATACTATGCTTGACCACAGTTGATTATGTTTTCCTATGGTTAATTATGGTTGAATTTGGTTGAATATGGTTGACTTAGATAGGTCATGGTTGACTATGTTTGACCATGTTGACTATTTTTTACCATGGATGGTCATGGTTTACTATGGTTATATCACAATAATTATGTTCATATTAGTTGACTTATGTCAAATCAGTATATTCCTCAATGATTGTGTCACATTGCAACATCCAACATGGGTTATGTTTCATTGTGGAGTTCTTCAAGAGTTATGTTTGATTGTGATGTTCACCAATTCCTATGTCACATTGTGACATTCAGATTCATTGTCTTATGTCAAATTGCTCCATTCACCATTGGTTTTGTCACATTGTGATGTTCTTCAAGGGTTATATTGTCTTGCATCATTCCTCAAGGGTTATGTTTCATTGTGATGTTCTTATATTGTTATGACAAATTGTGATATACATGTGCTTAGTCAACTTATGTGGAATTTCTACAGTCCTCTTCAATTATTCCACATTATGATGTTCATCAAGGGTTATCTAAAATTTGTGATGTTCCTTAATGGTTCTGTCATAGTGTGATGTTTCTCAAGGATTGTGTTGGATTCTAACATTCCTCAATGGTAATTTATTATTGTGACATTTATCACGGTTGACTTATGTTGAATTGTTATGTTGCTCAATGGTTATGTCGCATTTCAATTTTCATTAAAGGTTATGTCATAATGCAACATTTGCCATGGGTTATGTTGGATTCCAACATTTCTTAATGGTTACATACAATGATAAAGTACACATAACAACACATGACATTTGATAATTTTCAGTCAACTATTTGAACTTGGAATGATTTAGTTTTAGAATATAAAATTTAATTTCAATTTTGAATTCAAAACTAATACACTAACATGATTTAAAAAAAGATATACTTGATTATTTTTAAAAATAAAATAAAATTTATATTTAATAAATACTTATACATTATAATATTAGTGATTTTTTATTAAATATATCAATTTTCACGTATCATGTCAAATTTATTTTAAGTTACATAAATTTATTCAAAATTATTAATTTTCTCAACAACTATGTTCTTTATAATACACATACTTTTGAGTAAATATAAAATTATATATATTTTTTTTTTTATTTTATATATATATATATATCAAAGAACATATAAATATATTTAATATAGTCAATTGATTTTAGTTTGGTTGATTGGGAGGAATGATTGTTATCCTCTCTACTCAGGTTCAATTCTGGCAAGTGATATGTAACCTCCAAGTGCGTCCACACAGCTCGCAAGCATGGGGCACGAGTAAATCGGGGTAAGAATCAAACTTGAGAACTCCTTTACATATTTCCTTCCATTTACACGGCACTTGCAAGTCAGTCTACACTCCTGCAAACCAATTTAGAAAATGATCTTAAACAAAATATTTATTCAAATTTAATAAATTGGTAAATAACAAATCCCTTATTTATATGTTACATCCAGAACACATGCAACACTATTTTACATCAACATAAATAATATTTTGAAAAAAAAAAAAAAATTATATTGTCAAAGAGGTAGCATTCTTCTCCATTTAAACTATATATCATATTTTTACGAGTAAAAACTTATTCTTGTTTAATGATCTTATATGAAACCTAAATAAATCTGGAAACGTTTATGTTATCCATAACTTTGGTTGAGGAAAACACAAAATGATTCGATGTAAATATAATCAATACAATATAAATAAAAGCATTGTATAATAATACAAAAATCTATACAAGGTATTTTTTTTTCATATCCTAAAAAAGTGTAGGATAATGAAACATAAACTATTTCTATTTTCAATAGAATGTGATAAAAAATCAAGAAAATAAAAACTTATCAATAGATTAATAATTTCATTTACTTAAAATAAATTTGTAAAATAAAATATAATATTTATTAGTAAAAACTATATTAAGTAAAAAGTGGTTGATATATGTTAATCGACCTTATTTTTTATTTTTTTTAAATTAATATCGACATATATCAATCACTTTTACTTAATGTGGTTGTTGCTAGTTGAGAATCGACATACATGACCACAATCATAAACACATTTATACATTTAAAATGTAATAATTAAATATTATTTAGTAATTATTAAATTATTATTTAAAATAAAATTATTATTTTTTAGTTAGTATTATTATTAATTAAATAATTTATTAAAAATAATAATAATAATAAATATATGTAATAATTTTATTAATAAATTATTAAAAAGAATTTAATAATAATCAATTAATAATTATTAAATAATAACAAATTATTATTTAATTAATAAAAATCAATTAATTAGAAATTAATATTTAATAATTAAATGATTGATTATCAATAATAAAATAAATATTAAATAACAATTATTTATAAAATAAAAATTAATATAGCATAAATAAAATAAGTTAAAACAAAATAAATATATTATTAAAATAATACATCAATAATCGAAAAATTAATTTATAGATTATAAATAAATTTAGCAAAAATAAAATAGTAAATAACAAAGATATTAATAAAGTTAATAATAATAATATAGCATTACATGTATTAATAAAAAAATAATAACAAAATAAAGACATTCCTAAAATAATACATTAAGAATGCAAAAATATAAAAATAAAGAAAACATTAATAATGTAAAAATACATTAATGTATTAATTAATTAATACTTTTCTACAATGCATAAAAAAATATCAATATATTAATGTATAATATAATGTATTAATGTAATGCATAAAATTAATTTAGCAAATAAAAGAGTAAATAACAAAGTATATTAATAAAGTAAATAGTATTAATAATAAAGTATTAAGAAAGTAATAAAAAATATTTAAAAGTGCTAAAATAATACATTAATAATGTAAACAGTTATTAAGAAATTGTATTAATACATTAAATAATGTATAATTAATGTATTATATTAATACATAATTAATGTATTATATTAAAGACTATTAATGTATTAATACATAATTAATGTATTATATTAATGTAATGTTGTATGTAAATAAATGGTGTATTAATATATTAATGTATTACTTTAATGCAATATATAAATTTAACTTATAAATTAAAGTATGAATCTACATTAGTGTGTAAGGTAAAATATTAATTAATTGATTGATAGATTAATGATGCAATGTATTAATTAATTAATACCTTGATATATTATTAATTAATACATTGTTAAAATAAACATAATTAATGTATTATATGAATGTAATGATGTATACAAATTAATGGTCTATTAATGTATTACATTAATGTAATATATAATAATAATGTATAAATTAAAGTATTAATTTACATTAATGTGTAATGTAAAATATTAATTAATTGATAAATTAATGATGTAATGTATTAATTAATTAATTGATAAATTAATGATACAATGTATTAATTAATTAATACATTGATATATTATTAATTAATATATTGTAATTAATACATTGATATATTATTAATTAATATATTGTAATTAATACATTGATATATTATTAATTAATGCATTGTTAAAGTAAAAATATAGTAATAAAATAATACATTAAATGCTTTAATAAATATATTACTAAAGTATTAATACAGTAATAAAGTAATACATTAATAAAATAGTAGTACATTGAATTTAGTAATACATTATTACATTATTGTAATGTATAAACTAAAGTACTAATACATTAATTTATTATGTAACATATTAAACTATTATTACATTAATAATGTATTAATACATTAATTATACATTGAATGAATGATTAATACATTATTAATATAACTCAACATTAATGATACATTAATAATGTAGTGATATATGTGTAATCTATAAATTAAATTATTAATTTAAATTAGTGTATAAAGTACCATATTAAATGGTTGATACATTAATAATTTAATGTATTAATTAATTTATACAATAATACTTTTTTAATTAATACATTGCTAATATATTAATACAGTAATAAAGTAATACATTAATAAAATAGCAATACATTGATCTTAATCTGTTGTAACTTTATTAAAGTATTAACACTACGTTATTACATTATTATAATGTATAAATTAAAGTATTAATGTACTATGTATAATGTAACATATTAAAGTATTAATGCATTAATAATGTAATTTATTAATTAATCAATACATTAATAAGTTATTAGCTAATACATTTTTGAAGTATTAATACACTAATAAAGTAATACATTATTAAAGTAATACATTATTAAATTATTAATACATTAAAGAATACATTATTAAATTATTAATACATTAATATATTTATTGAAAATGAGTTGAATATGTTTGACCATGATCATGATTTCTTATGGTCATGACTATGAATGATATTAATACATTAAAATATTAATATTAATACATTAAATAATTAATAAAGTGATGAAGTGGTACATTAATAATACTTTAATAAAGTATTAATACATTGACTTTTAATACATTAATAAAGTATTAATACAATAATAATACATTGTTACATTAATGTGAAAATTAAATATGTAATACATTAATGTATAGTGTAACATATTAAATTATTAATACACTATAACAATAATAATACATTAATAAATGCATTTTAAAAGTATTAATACTCTAATAAATACATTATTAAAGTAGTAATACATTAATACCTTAATTGACAATGACTATGGTTGACCATGACCATGGTTTATAATGGTTGACCACAACCATGGTTAACTTTGGTAGATGTTGGTTGGATTTGGAAAGGAAAGGTTGCTTATGGTTGATCGTGGTTGTCCTTCACCATGGTTGAGTGTGGTTGACCATGACTATGGTTGGTCGGAGTTTATTATGGTTGACCATGCCCATGGCGAAACTTCCTTGACCATGTGGATATGATTATAGTGGGCCATCTTGATTATGTTTAACCATAGTTTACTATGGAACTACTGCATTGCAATGTTGATCATGTTTTGTTCGACACATTGTGACATCAGGTTTTGTTCGTCACAGTGCAACGTTAGGAAATGTTTGTCACTTTGCGATGTTAGGAAATGTTTGTCACAATGTGACGTTAGGAAAAGTTTGGCACATTGAGACGTTAGGAAATGTTTGTTTCTCACATTATGACGAAGGGTTTTTGTTTCTCAGATTATGGTGTTGGAATAGGTTTGTCACAGTTTGAAAGTGGGTTATGTTCATGGCATTGCGACGTCGAGAAATGTTTCTCTCATTTCAATATTGTTTTATGTTTGTCACATTGGCACACTGGGTTGCATACATCACATTGCGACGATGTGTTGTGTTCGTCCCATTGGAACATTTAGAAATGCCTATCATAATGTGACATCATGACGTGTGCACCACATTGCAACGTGAAGATATATTCGTCGCGTTGTGATGATATACCTATGTTTGTTACATTGTGATGTCCATTTATGTTTGTTAAATTGTTATAAAAATTCTATGTTCGTCAAATTACGACCGTAAATGTTCATGAGATTTCAATGTCCCTATATGTTTGTCACATTGCGATGTTACCGTGTTTGGTAGATTGCAACGTCACTATGATCGACACATTGCAACGTTTGAAAATGTTTGTCAGATTGTGACTTTCATATATGTTCGTCACATTGCGATACCCATATATGTTTGCGACATAGCGAATTTACTATGTTTGATCAATTACAATGTTACTATGTTCAACATATTGTGATATTTGCAAATGTTTGTCACATTGTGACGTCGGGATATGTCTGTCACATTTCAACGTGAGGAAATGTTTGTCATATTATGATTGCAAAAATACTTAATTTAATTATAATTGTGAATTTTATATAAAAAAAAAATGTAGTAAGAATCAATTTATCTAATTATCTATGTAGAATATCATCATTGGGGCTTCAAAATATATCCAAATGCTTATACATCAAATGCAATCAAAATTCTAAGGGGAAACTCCTAATTTGAACTCTATCCATTGTAATCAAATGTAATCAAAATTCTAAGAGGACGAAATGTGGAAATTTCAAAGGATGACMTTAGTTGTAGTCACAATTCATTGATAAGATGTTTGCTAAGTTAAATAAGAACATTTTATAAAGGATGTTTGTACACGTGAAAACATTTAATAGATGTGAAAAACGTGAGATGGGAAAAAAATGGCTAGTAAAAAAATGAGAGCTACGATATTGTCATTAAGAAAATGTCATCAAGGTCTTCCACCATAAACCCTAATATCATCATTAGGGCTTCAAAATATATTCAAATTCTTATACATCAAATGCAATCAAAATTATAAGGGGAAACTCCTAAGTTGAATTGTATCCATTATAATCAAATGTAATCAAAATTCTAAGCGAACGAAATCTAGAAATTTCAAAGGATGACCTTAGTTATAGTCATAATTCATTGATAGGATGTTTGTTAAGTTAAATAAGAACATTTTATAAAAGATGTTTGTACAGGTGAAAACATTTAATAATAATAAAAATCATTATAATAATAAAAATCAACAAAAATCTGTAATATCAACATACATACCCATGTCTCTTCATCCTTTATAATAATGAGTTAGGTAATGTATTTATTAATTTGGATAAATAGTAAAACCTAGTATTACTATGTTATTCTATATTTATTTATTACTTCTTTGCTACTATATTATTCTATATTTATTTATGACTTTATTGCTAGATTACTATATTTACTCATTGTTATTAACTTGGTATTGCTATATTATTCTATATTTATTTATTATTTTATGGGTAAATTTATATATTTATTCATTACTATTAATGGGTTTTACATTAATAGTATATTATTACATTATAAAATTAATACATTAATAATATAACATTATTTGTTTACATTAATATTATATTAGTTTTAAACATTAATAATATATTACATTTAAACATTAACAATATTACTTTACTTTTAAGATTATTAATAATATTATTTTGAAGATTAAGATTATTAATATATGATAATTAAATATTAATGTTAATAAATTATCAAGGTTAGTATTTAGGATAAATTATCAAGGTTAGTATTTAGGAATATTACTTACTTTTAAGATTATTAATAATATTATTTTGAAGATTAGAATTATTAATATATGATGATTAAATATTAATGATAATAAATGGTCTAAGTTAATATTTAGGATTAGGGTTAGGTTTTAGTTTAGGATTCAAATTTATAAGAGAAGAAGTGTAACTAATAATGTAAAGACAAAAGAGAAATTTTTTTAAAAATTTATAAAATGGTTGGCATAGTATGGCTCATAGTATGGCATGTTAAGCCTGAAACTATTCCCATTAAGCCTGAATCTATTCCAGCTTGTAACAAAAAAAAATATCAGATGGTAATGTGTACTTAAATATTTCAATTCAGTTGGTAGTGCGTACTTAAATATGCTGAAGTAACCCAAGTAGAGCTCGCAGCTAAGGCCATGGTGATTTTCTGTATAATATACAATATTTCAAGAGGAGCCTTTAATGAAACCCCGATTGGATGACAAGAGTATGGTTATCATGATAATTACATTCTAACTAGGTATATAACCAGGAGCGTATATATGGCTTACCAGTATTTGAGAGAAACAATAAGGGGCTATAAAAGTATAATGGCTAAGTACGTTATTATATTATGAATCTGTATCAGACCTTGTATTATAACAGACTATGCCAATGCCAATGCCACTATATTCATATTTGCCTCTGATTTCACTAGAGCAGACTGTACTGATTCGTTAATGGAGTTTACAGGCAGAAACATGATCTTACTCATATCTTCCTACATGTCATTCTTCTTTCCCCAAAGCAATGTATAAAGACCCGCCACAACCAAAACTCCTCCCAGAGCACTGCAGGAAAATCAATGGTAAAAGTGAGTATATGAATACTATGTTGCAGAACTCTGAAGGATTTGTCATGCACAATGGACCCTTCTGAAATTAAATATAATAAATTTTATTAATGTTCTGTACAACCTTGTAAATTCGTTGGAACATATTCCTGCTTGCTCACATTCCCAAATGAAGACGTTCAAAGAAAATGAAAAATGACAAAATGGAGACTATTATGAGCAAAACAGGATTGAACATGGATGCAAAGACCGGCCCTCTCTTGCTAATACACCAGGTCTGCATGTAGTATACAACGCCTGAAAGCACAATTCCCTGCATGATAAAAAAGTATCAAGGGCATAACGGAAGTTCAAAACATTGGGAAGAGAAATATCTAAAATGAATTAACATATATGTTGAGTGTTGACACATACAGAATAGACCACACTGAACAATTGGATGTCCCACTTGAGCGCCCATGCTGCAGAGTTTCGTTCAAAAACTAACGCTATCGCAGTTGATTGCACCGTGGCCAGCAAGCACATGAGAGTTGTAATGGATAGTTCAGTTGGATACAGTTTTGCAATAATAGCCTGCAAATCAAATATATTAAATATGGAGGTTGTAGAAGGCGTCCTAAAAATTGCATACAATTTTGAATATATCAAAGCTAAGGTTAGAGTTGAAAACCTGTAGAATAAACCCTGCGACCTGGTTGTGAAACTAACGAATAAGAAGAGAGAACCTTTGATCTTCAAAGTACGGGTGTCATCTTGACTGTTATGAGGGCCTTGCGCCCGCTTTAACTAACGTGCAGGAGGAGAATTGGAACGGCGGAGCACCAGAGTTACAGAATTGGAACGGCGGAGCACCAGAGTAATGCTATCGACGTAATAAAACCATTAAACCACAGAATTAAAAGACTCATTAAACCATCTATTCCAATAGGGGGATGCCTATCGATGTAATAATTCCATTTACTTAAAATTGTAAAATAAAAAATAACAGTTTCGATTTTTTTAATTATATCCTAAGCAATATGATGATGATGATGATTAATGTTCACTAAGACCGAATTGGTTTATCAGACTTTAAGAGGGTAAGTGATTACTTGTGATTCTTTAGAATTTTGTTTCTGTGTTCGAAAAGCATTAAGATAAGCTTTCCAAGATCACCATACTTTTGTTGAGTTAAGAGGTTAGGAAGGTTGGTAGTGTTGGTAAATATGTAATAGCCAGCGAACAGGCAGTGTATACTTGTCATTGATGGCGAGTACAGTTGTGGTTGTGGAGATGAGTCAGTGACCGTTAGATCTAAGCGCAAGACCCGATCATCGTCGGATCAAGGATAACCTGCACGTCCTTTAAAGAACAAGGAGAAGTGGGAGTAATCGCGATGTGCAAAATCGTGATCTAATCTGAGCCGTCGAGCTAGAAGTGATCTGGACTGTTGAATCTCTGCATGGAGTATCGGGGATCGGGGATCGGGACTTTGAAATGTCAAAATCTCTTGACAACGAGAAACCCAAAATCGCGATGTGCGATTTCGCGATTTAATCGCACCCATTGAATCCAGAATGAATCTGAACCATAGAATCTAGTCCCTGTCGGAGTTTCAGGAATCGGCACTTTGCATTGTCAAAATCAATTGATAAACAAAACTCTGAAATCGCGATATGCGATTTTGCGATGTAATCACAGTCGTTGGATAAGAAGTGACTTGGACCATTGATCACAGCCCGTATTGTATTATCGGGGATCGGGATTTCATTATGCAAAGAACAAAATGCAACGAAAACTCCGATTTCGCGATATGTGAAATCGCGATTGAATCCAGACCGTCAGATCCAGAAATGATCAGGACCGTTGATCTGACCTCTCATCAGAGTTTCGGGGATCGCGATTTGGAAGTGACAAGAACTTGCAACATTAGAAGTTGTGAAATCGCGATATGCGATATCACGACATAATCGTAGCCGTTGAGCCAATATTACACCTAGATCGTTGATTTGACCGACATATGGAATTTTGTGTATCGGGATTTATAAGTGAAAAGAACATAGAACATCAGATATCGCAAAAACGCGATACGTGATTTCTCGATAAAGCATATAATGTGTGGGCCACCTAGAAGTCAGTGCGGGACAGGTGTAAGGAGTACAGAGGAAGTCGGGGATCGGCATATCGCGGGTCCAAAGGGCGTATGCACATTATCACTGTAAACCCTGAAACCCCGACGGGAGGTATGGTGACAGTCACGTGATAGCTGGTCACATGGACAGTTGTGTAGCCGGAAGGGGCTAAAGCGTATGAAAGGAGCGTCGGGATTTGGACGATCGGGAATCACGTGGGTGTATGCATCTTGGCATCACAAACCCCGTAGCCCCGACGGGATAAGGCTGCAATCACGGGTAACGGTCACGTGGACCAGGGCTCAGCCAGGAGGGCTGAAGCGCATCGCGAATCAGGAAATCGCGAATCACGTGGACATAAACATTATGTCATTGTAAGTGCCGAAACTCCGATGGAGTGATAAGACCAAGGTCACGAAGTGACGGTCACGTTGACCGGGAGCTAAGCTCAGGAGGGCTAGCAAATGAAAGTGCTGAAACCCGATTTAAAAGGCAAGAATTATAAAGATTATCTAACGGTGCGGATAAAGTTTGAAACTGATCGGAGGGCTGTTGTTCTTCCTCACATGTTAACGCTTCAATTATGAATCCGTTAAGAGAAACGGACTGATAATGACAAATCGGTTAGCGTTTCAGTGGCCAAGACAGATGTCCTTGTATTATCTATTGGAAGGGGAAGTGGAATAGTTAAGGAAGCATGTATAAAAAAAAATGAGCGAGACTGAACCGGGTTGGCCATTGAGTATGTGAAAAAGAATGAAACTGTAATGAAAATCGGAGGAGAAATTGTGCAGAAGGTGATTGAATATAATAGCAGAATGACAGAAAGAGAAAATGGAGAGTAGCATAACTGAGCAGGTTGAAGAAGAGCAGAAGGAGAGAACAATTTGATGCAGAGCATACCTGTTGAACAGACAGAGGAAGAAAAGAGTAGCAGAACAGTGAACAGAAGACCGGATTTACAGAACAAAGAAAGACTGGTAAGAACTGATTCATCTGTAAAGTTGAATGTGTATTTAACCATTAATATTCTAGGGAGGTTGGGAGGTGCTCGGGAGGACTGTTGTCCTCAGAAGTTCAAGTGGGTGCTTGAACACAGGAAGTTGTAGCTTCCATCTAGTTGCAGCCAGAGAAACTAGGGTGGCAGGGTGGTGCTAGGGAGAACAGGTGTTCTTTGTTATGCAGGTTGGAGCCTGTGTAACTGGAAGTTGGTGCTTCCATCCAGTTGGTGCTGGAACATTCAGGAAGTTGGTGCTTCCATCCATTTGGTGCTGGAATACTGAGGGAGTTGGTGCTTCCTTCTAGTGGGTGCTAGAGAAACTAGAGAGTTGGAACTCTCAAACAAGTTGCATCTTGTAAAACAGAGGTAGTAGCGTCACATTTAGTTGGTGCCCAATTATAAATGATGTACAGAACTGCAAAATATTGCCTATCATTTCTAAGAAGAAGAGGTTTTCTCCCTTTATGGGTTTCCTCGTAAAAATCTGTCTCTGTGTGTACTT
>JASDQU010104073.1:375587-386200 GCA_032191745.1 Picea mariana
TTGGCTGTACTAATGAATCATCTGTTCAGTGGTTTGCTAACTCTATGCAAACAGAATTTGAAATGTCCATGATAGGAGAACTGTCATACTTTCTTGGCTTGCAAGTAAAACAAAGCTCTGCAGGGATTTTTACCTCTCAAGAGAAATATTTGAAAGAGATATTGAAGAAATTTCAGATGGAAAATTCCTCTACAGTCAGCACACCTATGGTGGTTGGTTGCAAGCTGAGCAAAGATGATATCTCACCTAATGTTGATCAAAGGACATATCGTTCAATGATAGGCAGTCTTTTGTACATCACAGCATCTCGTCCTGATATAATGCAAGCTGTTGGAATGGTAGGGCATTTTCAATCTGCTCCTAAACAAATTCATTTGTTAGCTGTCAAAAGAATATTCAAATATCTGAAGGGAACAATGACATATGGACTGTGGTACCCTAGAAATCAAAATTTCTAGCTAATTGCGTATTCAGATGCTGATTGGGAAAACTGTGTTGATGAGAGAAAAAGCACCAGTGGAGGAGCATTCTTTCTGGGTGACTCATTAGTTGCATGGATTAGTAAAAAGCAAGGATCCATTTCATTGTCTACTACAGAGGAAGAATACATTGCTGCTACTACTTGTTGCACGCAGATCTTATGGATGATACAAACTCTTGCAGATTTGAAGGTAACTTACACTGATCCTATCCCAATTCATTGTGATAACACCAGTGCCATTAGTGTCTCCAAAAATCCTGTTCTTCATTCCAAGACTAAGCATATTCCAATCAAGTACCATTTTCTCAGAGAACAAGTTACAAACAGAATTGTTCAGCTGAATTATATTCCTTCCAAAGAACAGATTGCTGATATCTTTACTAAACCATTAGCAGCAAGCCCTTTTGGATACTTTCGTCAAAAGATGGGGGTTATAATCGCTGGTGTTTAATATGTGCACCTGGCCAGGGGGAGAGCTTATTGAATATCTGGTGAATTTCCTAAATCCTTATAGATGACAGGGGGAGTCTGTTTTGCAACAAGATCAGAGGGAGAATATTTCTTCCTTGACGTTGATGTCAAAGGGGGAGAAAAGATCACTTTTGGAAGCAGGAGCAGAGCCGAACTGAAGCAGAAGCAGGAGCAGAGTCGAACTGAAGTAGAATCATTTAAAGAGTAGAGTTGAAGAGAAGAAGCTAAGTCGAGCGGAGCATGGAGCAGAAGCAGAGTCATTTCGGGAGCAGAGTCGAGTGCAATTGGGTGCTTGAGTTGCCATCAATGCCAAAGGGGAAGATTGTTGGTAAATATGTAATAGCCAGCGAACAGGCAGTGTATACTTGTCATTGATGGCGAGTACAGTTGTGGTTGTGGAGATGAGTCAGTGACCGTTAGATCCAAGTGCAAGACCCGATCATCGTCGGATCAAGGATAACCTGCACGTCCTTTAAAGAACAAGGAGAAGTGGGAGTAATCGCGATGTGCAAAATCGCGATCTAATCTGAGTCGTCGAGCTAGAAGTGATATGGACCGTTGAATCTCTGCATGGAGTATCGGGGATCGGGGATCGGGACTTTGAAATGTCAAAATATCTTGACAACGAGAAACCCAAAATCGCGATGTGCGATTTCGCGATTTAATCGCAGTCATTGAATCCAGAATGAATCTGAACCATAGAATCTAGTCCCTGTCGGAGTTTCAGGAATCGGCACTTTGCATTGTCAAAATCAATTGATAAACAAAACTCTGAAATCATGATATGTGATTTTGCGATGTAATCACAGCCATTGGATAAGAAGTGACTTGGACCGTTGATCACAACCCGTATTGGATTATTGAGGATCGGGATTTCATTATGCAAAGAACACAATGCAACGAAAACTCCGATTTTGCGATATGCGAAATCGCGATTGAATCCAGACCGTCAGACCCATAAATGATCAGGACTATTGATCTGACCTCTCATCGGAGTTTCGAGGATCACAATTTGGAAGTGACAAGAACTTGCAACATTAGAAGTTGCGAAATCGCGATATGCGATATCGTGACATAATCGTCGCCATTGAGCCAAGATTACACCTGGATCGTTGATTTGACCGACATATGGAATTTTGTGTATCGGGATTTATAAGTGAAAAGAACATAGAACATCATATATCGCGAAATCGCGATACATGATTTCCCGATAAATCATATAATGTGTGGGCCACCCAGAAGTCAGTGGGGGACAGGTGTAAGGAGTACAGAGGAAGTCGGGGATTGGCATATCGCGGGTCCAAAGGGTGTATGCACATTATCACTGTAAACCCCGAAACCCCGACGAGAGGTATGGTGACAGTCACGTGATAGCTGGTCACATGGACCGTTGTGTAGCCGGAAGGGGCTAAAGCATATGAAAGGAGCGTCGGGATTTGGATGATCGAGAATCACGTGGGTGTATGCATCTTGGCATCACAAACCCCGTATACCCGACAGGATAAGGCTGCAGTCACGGGTAACGGTCACGTGGACCAGGGCTCAGCCAGGAGGGATAAAGCGCATCGTGAATCGGGAAATCGTGAAACACGTGGACATAAACATTATGTCATTGTAAGTGTCGAAACTCCGATGGAGTGATAAGACCAAGGTCACAGAGTGACGGTCATGTTGACCGGGAGCTAAGCTCAGGAGGGCTAGCAAATGAAAGTGCTAAAACCCAATTTAAAAGGCAAGAATTATAAAGATTATCTAACGGTGCGGATAAAGTTTGAAACTGATCGGAGGGTTGTTGTTCTTCCTCACATGTTAACGCTTCAGTTATGAATCCGTTAAGAGAAACGGACTGATAATGACAAATCGGTTAGCGTTTCAGTGGCCAAGATAGATGTCCTTGTATTATCTATTGGAAGGGGAAGTGGAATCATTAAGGAAGCATGTATAAAAGAAAATGAGCGAGACTGAACCGGGTTGGCCGTTCAGTATGTGAAAAAGAATGAAACTGTAATGAAAATCGAAGGAGAAACTGTGTAGAAAGTGATTGAACATAATAGCAGAATGACAGAAAGAGAAAATGGAGAGTAGCATAACTGAGCAGGTTGAAGCAGAGCAGAAGGAGAGCACAAGTTGATGCAAAGCATACTTGTTGAATAGACAGAGGAAGAAAAGAGTAGCAGAACAGTGAACAAAAGACTAGATTTACAAAACAAAGAAAGACTGGTAAGAACTGATTTATCTGTAAAGTTGAATGTGTATTTAACCATTAATATTCTAGGGAGGTTGGGAGGTGCTCGGGAGGACTGTTGTCCTCAGAAGTTCAAGTGGGTGCTTGAACACAGGAAGTTGTAGCTTCCATCTGGTTGTAGCCAGAGAAACTAGGGTGGCAGGGTGGTGCTAGGGAGAACAGGTGTTCTTTGTTATGCAGGTTGGAGCCTGTGTAACTAGAAGTTGGTGCTTCCATCCAGTTGGTGCTGGAACATTCAGGAAATTGGTGCTTCCATCCAGTTGGTGCTGGAATACTGAGGGAGTTGGTGCTTCCTTCTATTGGGTGCTAGAGAAACCAGAGAGTTGGAGCTCTCAAACAAGTTGCAGCTTGTAAAATAGAGGTAGGAACCTCACATTGAGTTGGTGCTCAATTATAAATGATGTACAGAACTGCAAAAGACTGCCTATCATTTCGAAGAAGAAGAGGTTTTCTCCCTTTATGGGTTTCCTCATGAAAATCTGTCTCTATGTGTACTTTATGTGTGACTGATGGTTTTTACTTTTACTGTACATATACTGCATGTTGTTGATGATCACTTGAAAGAAGATTAATAATATTTTAAAAGGTATAAAATTGTTTAAGCTTATAAACAACTGATTCACCCCCCCTCAGTTGTTTTAGTATTTCCAACAGGTAGTGTGACAAATATTTTGAAAATGAGATCTAATATGGATATAGGCTAGACAATGTAAGAGAAAGTGTTTTCATATTCAACCTTCTTAGTGTCACAAAGGTGACACACTCTTTCATCCTATGGCGTTTTAGGAATTGACCAACGCCCAATTTCACTATGGAGCTCGTGAGAATTTCTTCTTATCTTAGCAATGCTTATTTTTTTCTTTACACTTGGCAAAACAGATAGATAATTTTGATCTTCTATATTAGAGTTGATTACATCCTTATAATACCTTAATTTGTTTTTTTCCTCTAACTCTTTATCACACCACATTTTCTCCTTAAATTTTGATTTGACAGTTTTTTTAATAGTATCTTTATTTTGCAAATGATGTCTTGAATCGATGGTGGTTATAAACCCTTTCAAGTTGTTTTCTTTAAAACCGTGTTTTTTTAAATTAATAAATGTTATAATTACAACAATTAATAGTTTAAACAATAAAATCTACATTATTAAAATATCTCTGGAAAACTTCTTACAAAACCTAAAATAACTTTTGAAAAAATAAAATTTATAATTTTTTAATATTAAAAAAATAAAAAATAAAACCAATTCTTCTTAAATTTTTCTTCTTATATTCATTTTAGAATTAGATTTTACAATTTATTTATCCCCTTAATATTCATTGCTTATTATTTCATTAAAAAAACAAAAAGTGAAGGAAGTTTCTCTCTTATTTTTTCCATAATAAAAACAAAATGTTAAAAAAAATAAAATAACTAATTTCTTAAAATCCAATATACTTAAATTAGTTTCAATAAATAGTAATCTTCGTCATTAAACAAAAATTTGTATATTTGAAATTTTGTTTTAATACAGCTTAAGTACAAACTTTATCGAAACTCAAAAAATATATTATGTCTTAGAAGGATTATGTTGGCCCTAGACCAAGTTTTGAGGAAACGTTGGTTAGCTTTGACCCACTTTTGGACTTCGACACATTGATCGAAGTAGGAGTGCCCAGGTGGAGCTTAGATCGCGGATCTCACCTATTTTGAGGGTTATGTGGACCCAGTAAGGGGTCCTCTAGATTTTTGTAACGGGTTTATGGGATGTCGGCCCATGTGCTTTCCCCATGTTTAGGCCTTATTATAAGTATAAATAAACAAGAATGTATTGTAGAAGTAGTGCAATGTAGCTAAGGTAATATAGCTTTGTGTGAGAGGCCCCGAGTGCTTTGTGCAAAGGAATGTATGTGCATCAAGGCTTTGTTCCCAACTATGATTTTGTAGAAGGTGCTAAGTGCAGTGATAGAGAGTTTGGCTATGTGCATTTGACCTAGTTTTGGAAGGAGGATCTAGTGCTTAGTGCACATATCTCATGTCTGGTGTAGAGTTTGACTATGTGGCTTAGTACACAGAAGGGATTGAATGTAAGCTCTTGGCGAATAATAAAGAGGTGAAGCGGTTTGTGGATGTAGCCCCACCCTAGGGTGAACCACGTATATCTGGTGTCTCGTGGTTTTCTTTGTGCAGTGTCTTTTCTGTTATATGTTTTCTTAGTGCTATAATGTGTAAAGGATATATATTTTATTTCTAAGTGCTTCACTTATATTATATGGTAAATGAATGCTAGATTTAACTCACAGTGCTAAGTGATAAGTAGTCAGGGTGCATAATCAGTTGTTCTTATTGTGCTAGATCTGTCTTTGATTATGCTCTGCGATGTTAATAAGGTTAATAAATTGATGCATGTTCACTTCCTAAGCGTTAACACAATATTCTGGGAAGTGTTATTATCACAGATTCGTTTCCCAGCCTGGTTATAGACACCTGGGTCATGTAACCCCCCTGCTTCTACCTCAGGTAAGACTTTGCCTACTTTGCAGGTGTTGCCGAAAGGTTCGGTAGTCAGAGTATTGTTGGTGTGTTGTTAAGCGTTGAACCCTGGGTCTTCCCTTATGTGCCAACAAATGGTTCTGTTTCCAGGACCTGAAACTGTGATTGTTGGGAACTGAGAAAATATTTGTGCGTATATATGTTGTTGAGTGCACAGTACTCTACTTAACTTGTGAAGCTTTGTGCCAAGAAAGTAAGTTGATCTGAATAAAATAGGTAAGATTTGTTCTTTGGCAAGATAAAGATAAGTGAAAATTTTTGTTTTGAAAGTATGAATTTAAGTATGTTTAATAGATTATGTCTTAGACTGAAGGTTAGGGCACAATTGAAAGAAAGAGTTGATTTGAGTAAATTTAATGAAAATGAAGAAAGATGTGTTATTCCTATGCATAGAAATATTTTTTGGACTAATAAGTGGATGAAGGAACCTAGAAATAATTTTCGTAGATTGTAGGTCCAGCACTATGATCCTAGGGGAAGTGCGCAGTACAGACAAGATTGGGGAACATTTAAGAGAAAAAGAGGATGGAATTTGTGTTGTAATTGCAGAAGGTCGGGACATCTTGCTAAGGAATGTCTTGGGGAAGGTTGTTGGACACACCTACCACACTTAGAGGGGGGGGTGAATGAGTGTGGGGCTCTTTTTCCCAAAACTTCCCTCTTCACATAAAACTCCTTAGTTAACATTCAACATTTATTCATTACCCATTGCTATCATTTATAACCAGTTAGATGTGAACATATATCAACAAAACATATCATCAATAATTCATCACCACAAGGAACACAAAGAACACAAGATGTGTGTACAATTTTTCTTTTTATTACGGACAACAATCTGGGGTTTATCAGCAACAATTGAATAGAGTACAACTCTACAAGTGCACCAGCTCTATAATGCAAGACTTATCTTACACCCTCAACACCAACTGAGATGAGGCAACAATCCTCAACAGATATCAATCTGTCAACAGGTACGCAACCTATCAGTAGTGCAACTCGTGTGTGTACGTGCCCTGGCTCACTATAGCCCGTGTGTGCATGCAGCCAGTGTATAATGCAACATGTGTATGCTTCTGAGAAACTAGGGTTTTTCTTTGCTTCACATGCTCAGATACTTTGCAACCTGCAATCACTTTCTCTTATGTCTTCCACTGTCCAAACTGACCCACAACCAATCACAACATCTCTAAGCTCTCCAATAGCTTGCTCATGCTCCACAATAGATATATATGAATTCTATCTCAAACATCTATAAGCATATAGTATACCATAACAATCATTTCACCACTGAATCACAAGAGTACTGATCACTCCATCAACCAAATCAACAAAACTGAACCACATCATAGAATCCATACCAAGAATTCCCTAAGCATTCCCATCACATCAAAAAATAGTTTTCATAAAGGCAATAATGTAATCATACCAGTGTCTTAGTGATATATCTGAGGCCATAGAATGCAGATCTGGAACCTACCTAATCATCCAAGAGCTTGGCACCAGGTCAAACACAAGTCTTCACCATTTTATCCACCATACGCTCCATGTCTTTAGACATCCCACATATACCTTAATGTATACTCACCCTAAGCATAGACAGCTCGCATATACCTCAAAAACTAGGGTTTCTGAAGTTCCGATAATTTTGTCGTCAAGATCTCTGACATTGCCAAAACTTTGATGCATCCATGAGATCCTCCTCTCGCTCTCTTCCTAATAATATATCTTCAATCATGCTCAAGAGATCCACTCCAATAATGCTCAAGAAGCTCTCCATCAATACTCCAAAAGATATTCACAAGAAGCTCTCCATTGATCCACAAAAGGATGATCTACAAGAGACCATAACTATCTTATTTATACTTTCATATTCTAGGTCACTTAACCCATTTTTAGGTTACTTAACCCATTTCTAGGTCACTTAACCCATTTCTAGGTCACTTAACCTATTTTCCATATTTTAGGGTTAACCACTTTCCATGAATAGAAAGTTCTCCAATAATTTATCATTTAAATATTCCTTCTTGATTTTGTCACTTTACTTTATCATTTAAATAATCCATATTGATTTTGTCACTTTACTTTATCATTTAAATATTGATTTCTTCTTTTCAAGCACTTTGAATTCTTTGACCTTGGGGGCTTCAAGCCTTCATATGTGGTTCCTCCAACTTTATAAGGCCATAACTATCAAACCGTGAGGATTTATGTGACATTCCACATACCACCAGAAATGGCATGACAAGCACTATCCATCTAGGATAGTTTCACCAACAACTTCATTGATCTTCATCTCATTATTCCATATACAAGCATGGGTCCTCCAACCATTCTTCTAGGATAACTCAATTCGCAAAGCGTCTTCCCGTGAGGGATTTCACCATAAGGGGACCACTTTGGGGTTCATCCATTTGTGCACCTTATCAATCATGATAATACAATAATGAGTCATCTTTTCATCAAACAAACTATGCATCATCATGTATCAATGACAACTCATTGATCCATCTTCATTTATGCATCATATCAATGATCCATCTTTATCAATTGGTTTCCACTTTGACATCTATCATTCTCATCAAGGACAATCATAAATCAATCAATTACTTGACATCAATCAATCAAACCATTTACATCAATGACATATTATCCAACAATCTCCCAAATAATCAAACCATTGGCATCAATGACAACATGATCCAACAATATCCCCCTTTGGCATTTATGGCAATACCAACATTGATGTCAACACCAATTACCAATTATTGATGTCAACATGTAGATAAGGCATGCTCTACATCAATAGTCAATGTGACTAACTCTCCCCATCAATAAACATCAATCACATACATCAATAGTCAATGTGACTATCTCTCCCCATCAATAAACATCAATCGCATCAATGTGATTAACTCTCCCCCTTTGACATCAATGGAAAAGGGAAATTCTCCTCTTAGGGATGCTCCCCTTGCTTTCATTCTCCTTGGGGATACCCCCACTATCTGAATGACTTTGATCTTCCTCTGAATAATCTCTCCCCTTTTGAACAAGGGATATCACTCTGATGTAATGTTGAAGATACATCAAACATGCTCCCCCTGTGACCATCGCTCCTCCTAGAATTATGCCCATGTGCTCTTTCTTCAAATATAGGGCTTTTTTCTAGGTATGCATCTGATAAATATCTCCTCCTAGAATCATTTGAATAATATTGACTCCCCCTAAGAGTATGTCTCCCCCTATAGTCTCTGCAAGATGAACAATATGCTACCTTATGACGATCCTTGGACTTGTTCATGCATCAAACTTGTGCCATACCATACATCATGAAGCAAAATATATGTCATCAATGAAATAGAGAATCATGATCAATATATAAACCAAGTACATCATGTACCAAAATGTGCCCACCATGCACAACACCCATGTACATCAACCATGTACATCAACAATGTGCCAAAAGATATCATCCATGAAATGTATCCACCATATGCCAACATGTGCATCTACCAACCATGTGCATATATCAATATGCTAAACGAATACCATCCATGAGTGTACCATCATGCATCATTACTTGCACCAAGCAAGTATATCTACCATGCATCAACAAGCTATGACTCCCAAAGGTGTACAACTCAACTCACCAACTACATGTCCCAATATGTAGTCCAACCACATGCAAAATGCATGCACCATGATATCCAACAATACCATATGCTTCCAATAATACATCATAAGATATATCAATGAAACTTCAATTATGTACCATCCATGTACCCTCAACAGATTATTTTGCATAATCCAATAGATGAGCATTTGATCAACTTCAATCCATACTCATGGGTTAGTGCCATGCACCCAAGATTTATTTTATATCACAACCTTGTGTGATCTAACATAGAACCATGAAGACCTGCATCAAATAGTGTCAGAACCTGCAATAAACAATGTCAGACCATGCAACACAGAGTTATACCATCACATCAAGTTGCAACCCATGTGCATTTCCTTTTTCCCAAGGCTTTACCACATATACGCGGCTTGTTTCACAACAGGGTGCATGTGTATGTGACCTATGCAAGGTCAGCTAGCGTATGTATGTGACTGTCACCACTGTCACCCGCATATGCCTCAGTAGATGTCTTACTTAAGCTTCTCTTCAGTCTTTCATTCTGTTATGGTTGCTCTGTCTTCTTCACCCACTTTTGTAGATGAACCTTCTCCTCAGAACTTGATCTTTGTGCATCCATATTTTCAAATATGTATCCCTTTCTTACATCATTCCTTCTTCTAGCCATGCTAAGTGAAGTCCTCATTATGGAATTTCTTCTTGTGTTCTAGCACTCCTGGGATTTGTGGCCAAATCCACTACAGTTGTAGCATCTCATGGAGTTATAGTGAACAGCAATATGTCCTACTTGATCACATCTTCAACACCTTGTGGTGTTATAGAATATTCCATTATATCTCCTTTCATAAGATCTACATTCAAAAGCTTTGTGACCATATCCATTACATGAATAACAATGCCCATGAAAAATACTTTCATACCTTTTCTTATGTGTCCCAAAAGTAGCTTTTTGATGTCTTCCTTGCTTTGTTCTTTTGAAATCTTCTTTGTCTTGTGTATATGGTTGTTTTGCAACATTGTCTTCCTTCTTTGATGGACTTACCTCATGCTTCTTTGAGGTGCTTGCTTCAACATGTGTATCTTCTCCTTTGTATCCAAGACCTGATTTATCACATGGTGGTCTTTGACTTTCCAATATCTCATCCAAGATTCTTGAGCTATTCAACAATTTGTTTGACTTCTCTACCTTCTTTCTAAGGTCAACAATTTCAGCTTCTAGCTTACAACATGACTATTCCTTTTCA
>JASDQU010104073.1:390990-401841 GCA_032191745.1 Picea mariana
AGAACCTCACAGGAGGCAGGCTCGCAGAATTTGAACCTCGTTGGAACAGCAGGACTGTGCAGATTTGGACTTCGCCCTGGCAAAGTTATATGACCATTGGAGGCACCCCAACCATTAGAATGACGTTATGGAATGGTTAGGAAATGCATTTATGGGATTATGGAATGCTTTTGAATGTTAAGACCATGCCATAACGGCTATATTTACATTGATGGAAGCATTTTCCTATATGTTGGAAAATCCGTCATGATCGCCCTGTTTATTTAACTCATCGATGGTGTCGCTAGGACCACTTTTTGCTACCCGTGATTGACTGAGCTAAGAAGAGAACTATCCAAGTGTCAAACTAAACTATCTATTTTTATCTAGAAGCATACCCCGCCAGTCTGTTTGTCTACCCCGCCTATCTGTTTGTCTACCCTGCCTGTCTGTTAAAATCTAGGATGTTGGGTGAACCCAGTGAGTTGGAAAAGTCTGTCGAGGAGGTTCTTAGGAAGATCATGGCTGATAGACCTGTGTCTGAAGGAATTCAGGTGTCATCAACTAGGGGACCGTAGGCTTTCCCTTCGACCGGATGTCGTGCCACCACTACTAACCCCGTGACCGAACAGAGAAGTAAGCATTGCGGTGATATGACTAACGCGAAGCAGATCCCTTCGATCCTGCTCAAATATATTATGCCTCTAGCCAGCACTGTTAACCATAATAGTATCCCTTGATATTTTGAGTACTCTATGTTCACTGCGTACATTCCGAAAGGAATTCGCATAGTCGGGAGTCAGTTAGGACAAATCCCATTGTTGAAGAACAACGACTTCAACTTACGAGACCGGAAGAACTACACCATGTTATCTCCTCACCGCTACTTAACAAAGACAACCGGAAAGAAACCTCTTCTCATCCCACAGCCATGGATTAAGGAGTTGGCGTAGTCGACTGTCTTGAATGTAATGAATATTCCCCATTTTGGTTGCCACCAAGAGGTTAACGCTTGCGTTAAACTCCTTTTGACGTGCTATCATGGTGGATATTTATGGCTCGACAAAAGAATTACTATGGATCCAAAGTTGATCCATTGGATCACAAGTTTAATTATGAATGGTCCTAACCCACAGCAGTTTTATCCATGGAAGGCCTCAGATCGTTCGTTAGAGCAGTGCATCAAGGAAGACTATGGAGAGGTAGAGAAAGGGAAGTGAGGTTACAAGGTAGCCTCCATACAGGATGGCTCAATGCACCTTGATTTTCAACTCTTAGCTGGCAAGATAGTGAGAAAGAACCACCCCACACAGGTCATCAGGTTTGTGGTGGACCTCACAGGAAAGTCTGCGGAGGGAATGTAGATAAACTGGGCAAACTACCTCGTCAATGAGCTAGAGAAGGATTTTCGTGAAGCCCAAGACTTGGGATATGAATTCATTACAGCTGGTTGATCATCTTGATCGCATTTGTGGCTTGGCAGATGCTGGAAGGAGCTATTTTCACAAAGATTGAACCTATGGAGCCCTTGGCCGCCAAGTTTTCCACCCTGTGGTATACCAACAACATGACGAAGTAGTGGCAGTCTAATGTCATATTTCAGAGATATTATCAGCAGTTGAAGGTCACCATTTAATCATTCCTGCGTATGACACCGTGTACCCTGCATCAGTACCAGACCATAGCGAAGTTCGACATTTATCCTCACTTTATTTACATCACCGCGCGAAGAGATGAGCATCATGAATAATTGCAGTCATATTATAAGCTGACAGATGAAGATATGGAGTAGATTACAAAAAAATGGATAGCAGAATTTATTCTACATGTAGCCAATGTAGATTTATCTAACACTGACACTATAGGAATCCCGATAGTTACACTATTTGAACATGTCAAAAAATACAGTGGGACGAAGAAGCAGAAAAAGCAAGTTGAGGTCCAGGAAATCGATAGTGACGAAGAGGACGAAAAGAAAACTTTTGTAGATAACAGCTCTGGCTCACCAGGAGGAGGAGAAGATGAAGCAAACGGACAGGGAGGAGGAGATGAAGGAGAGCAAGGAGGAGGCAGAGCTACCACCCCCCCACCTGAATATCCCCCTGTTGGGATAGTGACACTATAGAAGATGAAATTTTCTCTGAAGAAACCTTTAGCAAGGAAGAATATGTGTGCCAATAAGCCACAGTTGGAAGCCACTCTCACTGATGACAACATCAGTCTGGTCTACGGAGCTATGGAGGATGCCTCTGAATACATGTTGTAGAAATATGAGGAAAAATAGGTAGACTTGTATGAAAATATTGAGAGGGATTTGAAGGAAGTGCAGCAAGTTGTTCGTTTGGTCCATGTAGTACCTATTGCGTTGTCTACGCCTTCCTCATCACAGATCGAGGATGAACCGACTCCACAAGGTGAACCAGGGATTTGGATCACCCTCCCTCATCATAGTATCAAGTTTCCCACCCCTGCAAAAGTCCAAGCTAGCCCCAACTTGGATGTTGAGGTTAACCTTAAAGCAGTACCTCCAAGACAGGTCAAATTTTTGGAGGCAGGTTTGAAGGCATACAAGAAGGAACAGAGAGAAATAATTGTTGAAAGAGAAGCCCAGCTAAGAAGGCTTGCCGATGAAATCGAAGCTCGGTTCCAGAGAGTTAAAGAAGAGAAGGAGAAGTCTATAAAATCCTTGTAGAAGGATAAAGATGAAGTCCTAGCACAGTTACGAGCAACACAGGACAGTGTATTTTTCCATGAAAGCGAGAAATCAAAGCTTCATGCAAAGGTTCAGGAGGAAAAATCCAAGCTACATAAGGAAAAAGAGCAGTTGATCACAGAGTAGGCCATGATAAAGAAGAAATCAATCAAGCATGTGGCTCTATGCCAGGCTTGGCACAGGAGAATCAAGAGTCAGTCGAAGCTCAGGTAGCGAAGCTCGCAGAGATCCTCCAGCAGCTTTAGACTAGGATAATAGAATTGGAGGCCCAAAAAGTACCGAGCACCCCGCAGGGGGTGTGTGACTATAGAGAGGAATCTGCCAAAAGCACAGTAGAGAGTATAAGATCCTTCGCCACAACATGTAAACATTTAAATGATAGAAGTGCCCAGACATATGAACACCTCGTCGAGGATCTAGAGTTAAGGAAGATAGAAGCTCAGTTATAGGAGGTGAAGCAGCAAGCATTCTCATTGCAGGCGTAGATGAAGTTGCTCACAGAACTAGAAAGGATGAAGAGATCCCAGGAGTAGCACGTAGTGCAGCAGTAGATCACTACCCTCCAAGGTAAGGTGATGGAATTAATGAAAAAGTTACAACCTGTGCAGTACGAAGCTTGCAAGGTGTTTGAGGAGATCGATAGCTAGGGTTCATATCTAGACAAAGTAGTTGCAGCAGTAGAACAGTGCCTGGAAGGGCCTGTTACAGAGCAGACAGTCTAGGAGCTCGCTAAGTAGGAGGCTCGGGCGAGGCAGCAAGTCGAGGCAGCTCGAGTTAAGCTGGAGGCTTTTGAAGCAGCATTGTCCAGACCTGAGTGACTCAGGACAAGTCATGGGTGAGTGTTGGGAGCATGTTGGCCTTTGACCAAGTTTTGGGGAAACGTTGGTCAGCTTTGACCCACTTTTGGACTTCAACGCACTGATCAAAGAAGGAGCACCCAGGCAAAGATGAGATCACAGATCTCACCTATTTTGAGGGTTATGTGGACCCAGTAAGGGGTCCTCTAGGGTTTTGTGACAGGTTTATGGGATGTCGTCCCATGGGTTTTCCCCATGTTTAGGCCTTATTATAAAGTATAAATAAAGAAGAATGTATTGTAGAAGTAGTGCAATGTAGCTAGGGAAATATAGCTTCGTGTGAGAGGCTCTGAGTGCTTTGTGCAAAGGAATGTATGTGCATAGAGGCTTTGTGCCCAACTATGATTTTGTAGAAGGTCTTACATGCAATGATAGAGAGTTTGGCTATGTGCATTTGACCTAGTTTTGGAAGGAGGATCTAGTGCTCAGTGTGTATATCTCCTATCATGTGTGGATTTCAACTATGTGGCTTAGTGCACAGAAGGGGTTGAATGTAATATATTGGCGAATAATAAATAAGCAAAACAGTTTGTGGGCGTAGCCCCTCCCTGGGGTGAACCACGTATAACTGATTTCTGAAGGAACCTACTTTGATACCAATTGTTGGATTACTGAGAGGGGGGGTGAATCAGTAATAGCGTAATTATAATCCTTTTTCTTCAAATTTTATATCAATGTAGAATTATTATCCAATAATTAGGAGTAAGAGATAAACAATCACACACATACACAGTACACCAGTGTTTTACATGGAAACCCAAATTGGGAGAAAACCACGAAATGATTTTTCTTATATGTCTTGAAGAATTACATTCATTGGAAGCACCAACTTCCTTTGTTTTCCAGCTACAACTGGAAGGAGGCTCCAACCCTCTATTTTCTCAGGATAAAACCTGAGGGAAGATCCAACTCCCCAATTCTCTGGCTACAACCAGAAGGAGGCTACAACCCCCTATGTTCTCCAACTACAACCGAAAGGTGGCTACAACCACTTTTCCTTGCCCCGTCCTGCCACCCTGAAGTAGAAGTAGAATGATGGAACCACTGTCACACTATCACTGTGAGATATACCACTGTAAACCTATACTAATAAATCTAAACCATGCATCAACCATGCATCAACCTGTACCTCAACCTGTACCATAAACAAGTGCATCAACCATGCACCAACCTGTACCAAACAACCTCTAATCAACCTGTACCATAAATCAGTGCATCCAACCATGTACCAAGTATGTACCAAANCATCAACTATGACTCATCAATATGTACCAACATCATCAACTATACACCTCATATATGTGCCAACTCATCAACTACTTGTCTCAACCATGTACCTCAACCAAAATCCCTCATCAATTTAATCATCCAAATCTTATTTGTAGCTCTGTAATAGACCTTTTGTATATGATCACATTCCTGCAAACCTTCCTTAACTTTAACAACAAGAGACTAGCATTTTCATCAAACTTTTCTTTAGTCTCACATGCCTAGTTTTGGATTAGTCAACAATCCTAACTTGAAGTAATCATAACATTGAAAATGTAATGTATAAAGGTCTAAAACTGATGCAAAATTTTCTTCAATGTGTTTTATGCAATTCCTCCTGGTGTCACTACTTGTAACCTCTCATAAAAGGCATTATAGCAAAAATGGCATACCTTGTTGAATTCTGGATTATTCTAGAGAGTGACCTTGTAGAGCGTTCCCCGCATGAAATATTAGTTTAATTGATCTGAATCTATTACATAGCATGATAAAGACTATACCATAACCAACACATTTGGTCTCACTGAATTTGGATAGGTTATGAAGACGTTATGATGTTTTTACCTGAAACACATGTTTTTGACTAGTTTCGGGACTAGCCACAAACCCTATTTTCCACGGAGTGTAACTCCCAAAATACAAAGACCCACAAGATGATTTTTTTACCACAGATAATTGGTTATGTTTTATCAATGGAATAGCAATTTCACTATCTGAATCATTATATAAAAAACTTTATAGAGAAAATGGTGAAATGACCTGTAAATAACATACCTTAGAAAGCACCATCAAAAGAATTTATCCTTCCTTGCATTTCGGCCTTCTTTTCTTCACCTTCCCTCAGAAATTCAGCTTAGATATTCTTGGTTACCTCATACACCTATAGATATTTAATATTCTCAAGTGTGATTAAAATGAGAGAGCCTTGCCTCTTATTTATACTCTCCAAGTAGCTTCCTTAAAAACATCTTCTAGGTCACTTGGCCACTTTCCTTATTTTAGGGTTAACCCACTTCTAATTTCTCCATTAAATTTATTATTAAAATAATTTATTTTGTATTAAATTTTAATTATAATACACGCATCACTTCACTTTATTATTTACCTTTTAAAATCTCTTAAACCACTTTGACTACTTTGACCTTTTGGGGCTTCTAGATGACATATGAGGGTCCTCCAACTTCGTAAAGCCATAACTCTCAAACCATGAGGAGTTATGTGACATTCCACATACCACCAGAAATAAAATGAAATGTATTATCCATATAGAATAGTATTACCTTCAAATATATCAAAAATCATACCATTGTCCATCAAACAAACATGGGTCCATTACCCAAACCTGGGTTCTCCAACTTCACATGGTCATAACTCTCTAACCGTGAGGAGTTATGTGAAGTTCTACATACCACCAGAAATGGCATGACAAGCACTATCCATATAGGATAGTTTCCCTAAAAAATTCATTGTCCTTCATCTCATTATTCCATAATTAAGCATGGGTTCTCTTACTTCGCAAAGCGTCTTCCCGTGAGGGATTTCACCATAAGGGGACCACTTTGGAGTTCATTCATATTTACTTCTTATCAACCATGACAAAAAACTAATGAGTCATATTTACATCAAACAATATTGGGTCCATTACCCAAACCTTTGTGCTACAAGGCTTTGTTCAAGGGTTGACATCAATGACAACCAACCTTAATCAACAATCTCCCCCTTTGGCATTGATGTCAACACTCTCATGCAATACCAAAATCATATCACTCATGCTCCCCCTAGAACCATGCCTCTGTCCTCTACATCTGATAAATCTACCTCTATCCTCTGCATCTTATAAATCTCTCCCCCTTTGTCATCAATGGCAAAGGTATCTTTCCATCTGCAGTTTCTCCCCCTGACTAAACTATCCTCGTATGGTGCTTCCTCGTGTACATCTAAGACATATAAGATAATCATTCAAAAATCATTCATTTTGGAGTAGAAATAACTTCAAGTATTTGGTGAATATATTCAAAGGCTTCCCATGGAAGTGGTTTTGTAAAGATGTCTTCCACTTGTTCTTTTGTGCCCACATACTCAACTCTGATGTTCTTTTCTACAACATGTTCCCATAGAAAGTGATACTTGATTGGAATGTGCTTCGTCTTGGAGTGCATCACCGAGTTTTTTGAGACACTGTTGGCACTTATATTATCACAATATATTGGAATNACCTATATATCTGTCAAAGTTTGTTTCATCCAAAGAACCTGTGTACAACATGTTGTTGCTGCAATATACTCTGCCTCGGTTGTAGATAGAGATACTGATGATTGTTTCTTTCTTTTCCATGATACCAAACACTCACCTAAGTAGAACTTTGCTCCACTGGTACTTCATCGGCCATCAATACAACCTGCCCAATCTGCATCTATGTAGGAAATAAGTGATAGATTTTTTCTTTTTGGATACCATAATCCAAATTCTTTTGTTCCTTTGAGATATCTAAAGATCCTCTTTACTGCTAATACATGTGATTCCTTTGGTGCTTCTTGAAATCGTGCCACATGTCCAACTACCTGCATTACATTTGGTCTGGATTTTTTCACATATAATAGGCTGTCAATCATTGACCCGTATTGCCTCTGATCTGTAGACTTCGAATCATCATATTTTCTCAACTTACAACTGGTTTGCATGGGAGTGATAACTGGTTTGCAATCTTCCATTTCGAACCTCTTTAGCATTTCTCTAATATACTTGGTTTGAGAAATAAAAATTCCTTGGTTTCTTTGATGTACCTAAAGTCCCAGAAATAAATATAGTTCTCCAAGTAACGACATTTCAAATTCATTTTGCATGTCTTTTGCAAATTTCTAGCTTAACCTGTCATCATCACTACCAAAAATAATATCATCAACATAAACTTCAATTAACAAATATTACCTTGACTTACCTTGATGTAGAGGTTGTTGTTTTCACTTCCTTTTCTGAACCCTAACTACTGCAGATACTTATCCAATTTGGAGTACCATTCTCTAGGAGCTTGTTTTAGACCATACAAGGCCTTCTTTAATTTACACACATAGTCTATGTTCTCTGACAACTGAAATCCTTCTGGTTGTTCAATGTAGACTTGTTCTTCAAGTTCCCCATTCAGAAAAGCTGAGTTTACATCCATCTGATATACTTTAACATTTTTGGAGCATGCATAAGCTAAAAGAAAATGAATTGCTTCCATTCTGGCAACTGGGAAAAATGTCTCTTTAAAGTCGATTCCTTCAATCTGTGCATATCCTTTACATACTAATATAGATTTGTTCCTTGTAACCTGTCCATCTTCATTCAATTTATTCCTGAAAACCCATTTTGTGTCGATCACATTCTTATTCTTTGGTCTTGGAACCAATTCCCAAGTGTCATTTTTCTCTATTTGATCCAATTCTTCATCCATGGCATTATTCCAAAATCCATCCTTGTTGGCTTCTTCAAAATAGTTTGGTTCAATTGTGGATAAGAGTGTTAGGTGTGTTTGTTCTGGTGAATGGATTTTTCTTCTAGTCTCAACTCCTGCNGTGTCGATCACATTCTTATTCTTTGGTCTTGGAACCAATTCCCAAGTGTCATTTTTCTCTATTTGATCCAATTCTTCATCCATGGCATTATTCCAAAATCCATCCTTGTTGGCTTCTTCAAAATAGTTTGGTTCAATTGTGGATAAGAGTGCTAGGTGTGTTTGTTCTGGTGAATGGATTTTTCTTCTAGTCTCAACTCCTGCATATTTGTTTCCAATAATCTGTACTGAAGGATGATTCTTCTGTACTCATTTGCTAGGTGTCTTTGGAGATACTTGTTGAACTTGCTCTTATGTTTCTATCGGATTCTCTTCATCTTCATCTTCCTCTTCTACTTCTTTTTCATCTTCTTCTTCGAAAAGTTGTTCCATTGATTTGTTTTCTTCTTCCTTTGATTTTGGTCTGCCTGTTTCATCAATTGTTATGCTGATGCTTTCCACAACTTTGTTTAATCTTAGATTGTAACACTTGTATGTTTTCTTTTTACTTGAGTAACCAACAAGTATTCCTTTGTCCACACGAGAGTCAAACTTTCCCATTTTTCCTTCTTCTCTTTTGATGTAGCATTTGCTTCCAAAAACTTTGAAGTGCTTCACATTTGTTGGTATTCCTTTCCATAGCTCGTAGGGAGTTTTATCAGTGTTGTTTCTAAGCATTACTTTGTTTTGAATTTGAAATGATGTATGCACTACCTATGTCCAAAAAATATCTGTCAACTTTGAATCCATTATCATTGTTCAAGCCATTTATTGTACTGTCATGTTCTTTCTTTCAACAACTCCATTCTGTTGAGGTGTCCTAGCGATGGAGAATTGCCTTTTTATTCCATGATTGTTGCAGTAGTCCATAAATTCCTTTGAGGTGAATTCTCCTCCATTATCCAATCTTAAGAATTTGATTCTTGAATCCATCTCATTTTCAACCATTTCCTTGTAGATCTTGAAATTTTCAAAAGCGTCTAACTTGTTCTTGAGAAAGAAAACTGAATTCATTCTTGTATAATCATCAACTAATAACATAAAGTATCTCTCACCTTTTAATAATTTTGTTGTAGTTGGTCCAACTAGATCAATATGCACAATTTTCAGTGGTTTTGTTGTTGAATATTCCTTTGATTTGAACTTGGTATTTGTTTGCTTTCCTTGTTGGAAATGCTTGAATAAAGTGTTGGTTGGTTTCGTGATCTGGGGCATTTCTCTGACTGTTTCTCTTTTGCTGACTTTGACAAGGTTATCAAAATGCATGTGACCCATTCTTATGTGCCATAGCCAACTTTCATGTTCCTTTCCTAGACAACACTTTTCATTTCCAATTTCGCTTAACACATATATGTTGCATGAAGTTCTTGCAGTTGTAGCGACCAATTTCCCTGAACCTTCTTTTCTTATCTCACACTTTTGTGAATCAAAAGTAAATCTATGACCTTGGTCACACATTTGAATCACACTTAAAATATTATGTTTCATATCTTCTACTAGTAGAACATTTTATGCCTTTTCATTCTTGTTCCCAATTCAGATTGTGCCTTTTCCAATGATTTTGGCTGAATCATCATTTTTGAAGGAGACTGGTCCATCTCTTTCCTTTCGTAATGTAAGAAACTTGTCTCTATCACTTGTCATATGTTTTGAACATCCATTGTCAACATATCAACCACGTTTCTTCTATTTAGCTTGTAGAGCGACTGTGCATTCTTCATTGCTATACTGATCTTGCTTTCTTATCCATGTCATTTTCTGAGGTTCATGTTTGTGACTCTGTTGAGGTTGTTTAGGAAAGACTGCCATTCTGCAAGTTTTGGCCATGTGTCCAAAATTGTTACATTTGTAACATTCCACTTCAGTGCTCAAAGATTCAAACATGTTGTAACTTCTTCTTTGTGTTTCACTAGGTCTTGTTGAATAACCCCTTTGTGTATGGCTCTCAAAGTAGTTATTGTTCACGTTGTTAGCTCTGCAATTTACAACTTTATGTCCAAAATTATTACATGCATCACATAAACCAAAAAATATAGATTGATACCTGGTAGTTGAAAATCTTCTGAAAGTTGGTGCTCTTATGAATCCTTCTTCTTCTTGAGGCCTGTCTATCTATTGTTGATTCTGAAATTTGAATCTTCTCGGTGGAGGAGTGTCCCTGTAATCTTCCTTGTATATCTTTTTATCCCCTTTGATTGTTTCTGCATAGATTTTTGGATTTGTTTCTTGTTAATTTTTCAAAATCCCACCCAGTTTCAGTCTCGCTGATTTTTCAGTCAAATTTAAATGCTAAATTTAGTTTCAGCACTGTTTCAACATATGCTAAGCCTGGTGTTTCAGCATCTGCTCCGCGGTGTTTCAGCATCAGCATATGCTACAGCCTGGTGTTTCAGCATCTGCTCCGCGGTGTTTCAGCATCAGCATATGCTACAGCCTGGTGTTTCAGCATCTGCTCAGCGGTGTTTCAGCATCTAAAAAACTTAACAGAAAATAAATTT
>JASDQU010104074.1:4837-22153 GCA_032191745.1 Picea mariana
CATTTTCAATTTCCTATTGGAGGTCAACATCAAGTTGGGGGGCAACCCCGAGTTGGTCATCATAACCCAATTTACGGGCAGTATATACTTGGATTACAACCCCAACCTTGGAATTTTATTTTCCAATCAAATCAACAACTTTCTTGGGGGGGGGGAGGGATTATCAACTCAATTATTTTGTACCCTTTAATCTCGAGAAACCTTATTCAGGCTCTGTAAACCCTACATGTGGTCAAGATTTTAAATCTAATACTCATTTCCAAGATAGCATGTGAAATCAACCAACACATGTTGAATAATTGACTCAAAACCCTCCACAACTGAATTTGATAGGGCTCTCTAACTATTTACAGACTACTTATGGTCCTACCGGTATACCTACGGTATTGTCTCCCAAAAATTACCAATTTTATCAACTGAACAGATAGTTGTCATTTCTAGCTGCTTTGGACTTACCAGATTTATCTAGGATTTTGAATGATCCTATTTTTCATTCTCCTTGCTGGCCAGTTATACCTACAAAATTACGATCAGACATTCCTAAGTTTGACGGTCGATTGGGAGAAGACCCAAAAAATCACATCATGACATTTCATCTTTGGTGTTCATCCAACTCCTTGATGGATGAATCCATCTGATTACGTCTTTTCCAACGCACTGTTACGGGTTCGAAACCAAATGGCATATTGAATTTCCATTTTCAATGATTTCAACACCTTAGCTACACATTACCAGTTACAAGATCGATATGATACATGAACCAAAATTTTGAGTTTATTTAAACAATCCTGTTCTACTCACATTTTAGATCATATTCACGAGTGGGGGATAAGATGATTAATCAAAGTGCCCCTTCCTGATCAACTATTGGCTTAGTTGTTTACCAAATCACTCATTATCCCTATAGCCCATGATGTTTCCATGGGTGGTGTCGTCACTAAAGAGCAGGCGATTAGTCGCGATAAATACTTGGATATCGTTTATTCACGAACAAACACATTATATGACTTTATTCCTGATGCTCCTCGCCCGTCTACAAATCCAACTCCAATGCCTCCAGTAGCTTCTCATGTTGTCGATGGAGTGATTGGCACTTTTCATGCTGAGACTCAGTCAAAATAAGCCAACCATTCCAATCCCAAATCTACTACTGCTAATGTACAAAATGTTATTCCTCCGACTCCCTCTCCTGGTAAAACCTATGAGGTAAATACGGTTCAGTCTACACCTACTGCTAAATCTAAAAATAAAAAGAAAGGGAAGGGTTCCGATAAACCCAAGACTCATCCTGTTGATGATAACGAAAAGTGAAAACCTCGTTATCCTTGTATTATCTGTGGTGAGGACCATTATTGAAAGATTTTTCGAGACGTGAAGAGTTTACTAAGTTCCTGCAAGGAACCGGGACACTTGCTACACCTGTCATTTTGTCACAACCTTTTCCTTCTTAACATCAGGCCCAATTGGTTATTCATGACCAACCTTCTCCCTCTACCACATATTATGTACTTATGTGTACAGGTGACTCCAAGAATAATGAATTTGCAGTCGCTACTCGAACCAAATATTATTCTCCCTATAAAGAGAAAGTTGATGATTCACCTCCTCCATTGGCTCAACATCTTCCATCGACTTCACCTCCCAACAGTCCTCTGCATATTGAATGACCTATTCTAGATATAGTTCTTCATCTGCCTACTAAGGGCGTCATTCGTAAGTCATCATTTAACCCTCATGCATGTGTTGCTAAAAACTATAGTATTGTAGAATATCTTGCACAAGCACCTTCTATGGTTTCAGATGTAGAAGTTCTTCAAAGTTTTCCTACTCAATAGAAGGCACTGTTAAAGGCTATTGGTGGAATCGATCCTACCGATATGAATTTGATAATATTTGACTTGGAATATCACATTCCAAGGCTCCCTCACAAATTAACTTTTCAAATACAAGTCATTGTGGAAAATAAGAATATTTGTCGAACATTTGTTGATGAAGGAGATTCGACTTGCATCATGTTCTTCACTTGTTGGAAAGACATTGGCTCTCTTTCCCTTACCGAGTCATGCAATACCTTAAAATATTTTAATGGTATAGGGTTTAAACCTTATGGTGTTCTTCCCGCGTTATCTATTGAGTTAGAAGGAAAAGTGGTTACTGTTGAGGTTGAGGTGTTTGATGCACCCCTTGATTACAACCTTTTACTTGGTTGTAGTTGGATCGATGCTATGCATGCAGGTTTTTCTACTCTTTTCAGTGTGATACGTTCTCTTCACCAATGTAAAGTTGTTACGGTAGATCAACTCTCCTTTTTTAGTTCTGATTTGCACACTAGTAACGTTCCATTTATAGAGAAAACACCTCCTGGTTATGAGAATGTCGTTGTGGGTATTTTAAAGGATTCATCGTTAATGGGTACTTTCCCCATTCCACCATCTGATGTTCCTCCTCCTTTTGTCGCTTCTATTAACATTATTTTACTAGTGTTGGCGAAACCCCTCAATATTATGACCCTTTAATAGTACCTAGGTTGGATGAATGTCCTTTTTATAGCGAATGAATGCCTTTAAGTATGGTGGAATTGGCCTATCAAGCTATTCAATTGACAACTCCTTCTCCTCATTATCTCTTATATATGTCTCTTGATCCATTTCACATGGTATTTTACACTGATGAAATGATCATGACAGTTATGTCCATGTAAGACAGTCCATGGGATGATGTGCATCATCTTTCTATTCTCTTCCTGGAACTTGAGACTATAGAGAGTTACCAATGGATTTCGAATCCATCTACAGTCATTACTATTCCCCCATTTTCTGAACCAACACGTGATGTTTTGTATGAAGGAAACTTGGGAAATATCTCACCTACCATCCCTCTAGATATTTCGATTAAGCCTTGTTGGCAGCAAAAATGTAATTTCTATTGTTTATAAGCTGCCTACATAGGGTCTCTAAATTTTCCTTACTCGTCATGAGCAACAACACTTATCACTTGTCGCTTTTTACACATATTCCTTTCGATTTTTGTTTTCATGACTGTAAGCATGAAAGCTCGCAGCTGGAATTTACACAATATTTCGATTTTTTATCAAAGGATAGTTGTTCATACGTTCTATTGTCGAATTGTCGTATTTTGCTATGAACATGATTGTTTTCCTAGTTTATAACTCCTTGGTCCTAAACGTGCCTTGGTTACATAAGTGAAAGACCTACATTCATTTATATTCGATTAATATCAGTGGGGTTTTTGATTCATAAAACTTTTAATTATCCAATGTTTAATTGATACATTTACTTTGTAATCAAGTCATAAATGTGCATTCTATGGTTTTCAATTGTTCTGATCCTTATGCGTGTCCATATGCCAAGGTGTCATATGAAGTAGAGTGTGATATTATTTCTCTGTATGGCCTCGGGCTTCACGATCTCATTCCCAAGCATGGTGATTAATGCCTCTGCCTACCATTTCGAACTGTCACAACATTGTTTTGTTCGGGGCTATGGCTCTGTGTTTTTTCTATCAAACCCTACCTTCAATTTTCGTGTTGATTCCATTCTATTAGCCATGGCTCTAGGGGTGAGGATTGAGCCCAATGGCATCCAAACCTTATTATCATATGACAACACCAAATACGACTTAGAAAGGAAAGACTGGCGTTTGTTTATTGAAAAGTTTCAGGGTTTCAATCTGAGAGTTGCCCAAGAGTTCGCATTGACCTTCGACAGTTACGGAGCAAATATAGGTGACGTGTAGCTAGAGGTGATTGAATACCTTTTAAGCCAAGCTACTAGTTTACCAGCTGTTGGGAAAAAGTGGTTCAAGAACGCAAAATTTGAAGAGGTCCCCTAGTCATTGCTGTTCACCTCAAGGAAAATTACCAGTTACGACCGACGTATGCCTGTCACATATTTAAAACCTAGATGGCATGATCTGTTAGCTATTATGAAACGATTCATTACGCGTGATGGAAGATTTGGGTTGGTTTTCTTGTATCACCTGTGATTGCTTATGAGTTTCATTGACTTCCCGTTGAACATGCCCTACTTCCTCCTTAGAAGTCTGTACAAGATGGAAAAGTGGTTTAGGAGGCAAAAGTATGATTCTAGTTTGTTCCATCATGGTTTAATTAAGTTTATCATTGTGCATCAGTTGCAATTAAACAACGACTGTTGGGATGCTTTTGTGTTATGAAATGGCTTTGGTAATAGTGAGTTGGGACAGGTTGAAAAGCCTATTATCATAGAGACCCTTGCGAAACCTACCACCTCTCATGCCCTGTGACCCTGTCTCTATTTTGGAACCCTCGACCTACCCTAATGTTGCTCAACCCGACACTCAACCGGATTCGTATCCTAAGAGTTGTACTAGGATTGTTAAAAAACCCAGAGGGAAAAAGCTTAAAGGTAGCGTCGATGTTAATTATAAGAGTAAAAGGGTTGCTTGTTGGGTTTCACAATGTGCTCGAAACAAACCCAAACCCTGTGCAGACACAAAAAACAAACTTGATATAAGTGAAGACTCGGATTCAGAAATTGAAAGGTTCTTGGCCGAAGAGTATCCATTTTCATATGGACTTTGCCCTGACATACCCTACGATTATGTTACCAACCTGCCATCGTGTCTAAAGGACAATCCTCTTTTTCCTGGCATCCAACTCCATGACAAACCTACATGTCAAATGGACAATTCTCCAAAGGTTAATGCTATCAGTGCCAATACATAGTCCCTACAGCCACACTATAATGAGTGTCGATCCTGGATCGACTAGTATTATACGGATGTGCCTTTACTACAATCCCAGCTTAAATATTTGGAAGACCAGGTGGATTCGTTAACAAATGAGAACAACAGACTCCAATCCATAGCCCAAGCCAAAGACAAATGCCAAAAAACTACAGGATCTGTCATTTTTAAGAAAGTGGAAGCAGCGACAACAATAGTAAATTCCAAGATTGTTTGATTTGTTTGAATCCCTTAATTTGAGGTATGATCTTTTTCAAAGTTTAGTATGATTCTGTCTTTCTCAATTTAGGATACACAATTTGTTTGCATAGATTACTTTTTAGTTTGTTTTGTTTGATTGAATAAAATATGATTGTGGTTATAATTATAACTAGCTACAGAATCAGGAGATTCTGTAGCCAGTTAGAACAATTCGAATTGCTTGTTTTGATAATTGAAAATACATCTAAAATCTTCTTATTTTTATTTGCTTTCAGGAGCTCATGATTTTCAAAGAGATATGAAGCACTGTTGGGATTTCCCAGCCATACCATCTTTATGTTTTTAGTAAATAGATTAGGCTGTTAGTTTTTTGATATCAAGTAAAATCTGGGAGGTTGCATCCCCCACATTTTTGAAGAGATTTGATGTTATCAACAGGAAACATTTTGTTCCTGGAACCTATATAAGTATGTTATTTTGTAAACATCAAATAATCTCTGCCTAGGGAAAGACTATGGATTTTTCATTTATAGACTTGAGTGAAATATAGTATTGGTTACAACTTTAGATTTCCATATTGTGGTTTTATTCAAGTTATGATTGTTTCAGTTTGCAATTAGATTGTGATTCCTTTCCCTGTCATGGTTTACTACAAGATGGCATGATTAAAATTTACATGTTATCATTGTTTTATGTTCCAGATTTAACACACACCAATCATTTTGTTCACACTTAGATTAAGAGATTTATCTTCATCATTGATTGAACATTTATACACAAGTTCTCAAAACAGGATTTATCTTAATGTGGTTGCTTGTGAAATTATGAGATTGTTGTGATCGCATATCTTATTTGTTTTATCATTCAAATTCCATTATTGCTGCTTCACATTTATGAGAAGCAATTGTAGGTTTTGTTGCAGGTTTACTTCATCAGACAGGAAGATTGGATGCTACACATTGAACAAATATTGGATGCGATAACAGGTCAGTTTGCTAGTTTAATTTCATTAGTTTAATGAATATAGAGATTTCCTGTAGCTAAAACATCTTCTACTATCTATGATTTCGGTTTTCAATTAGATAGTTTGATATTCCATTTCTCAGTTATGAACATTATAAGAAAATAAATCAATAAGATTAAATAACATTACTGTTGTTTAAAATATCAATTCATATTCGATTTTCGCGGATTTTGATTAAAATTTGTATTTTGTAAATGTTATATATATATTAGAAATAAAATCATTTATATATATTGTACATATAATAAGTAGAGTTATTTTATAAATTAGTTAAACTATAAATACATATTAGATCTATACATAGTTTTCAGCGATTGTTATTCATCAAGTTATTTTATTTTCTTTAGTTTTGTTTTTTCTCTTTCTTTAGGACTTAAATCGGCCAACGGAGACGCTAAACCCGTTGGAGTGGATTAATCCAAACAGATTGGGTTAATTAGACAACCCTGGACTGGATTCACTCCTCTAGTTGACGAGCAGTCAATTTTTCCCATCAACAAATGGCGCTAGAAGGAGGGCCTGAAAACTATTAATGGCATGAGGAGGTCGTAAGACTCCTCCACCACCTACCCGCTCACTTGTAGTGACTAGAAGTCATTCAGATGAAAACATTGTCCTGCAAGCAAGAAACACATCAAACGACATTCTACGGATCACAGTTGAACCAGTAACTCAAAATCCTATGGGTGGTGACATACAAGAGATTGTTCGCCAATCTCTCATAAGAACGCACAGTGCCTTAGCTCGTATAAGACAAGCAAACCAACTTTTGAACCAACCATTAGACTTATCTGATATCATAGAACAACTTGGAGGTACTGACCTTACCTTAAACACTACAGATCCAATCCTCACTCCTATAGCAGGAGGATCTGGTATACCACCATCACCACCTCCTTCATCTCCTTCTTCTTCTGGAGAAGAATTCTCTAACGAAGGCAGTTCCTCATCCCAGCCTTCGACACCACCCACACCTATGGCTAACCCGAACAATCCCACTAGACCTTGGCTCAACCAAGATGTTGTGGCCATACCTAGGCGTCAACATCCTTTACCAAAGCACCTGGAGAAATGGCTCCCTAATTTTGACCCAGACTCCAAACAGATCATTGAAGATCACATGAAAAAGTTTATGTTAGCCATCAGACTCTGTAGTGTTGGGCACGAAGACGTAGTCTGTAGATTGTTTCCCTACACCTTTGAGGGCAATGCCTTTACCTGGTACTTTGCCCAACAACCCCACACCATCGTGTCATGGGAGAAATTTGAATCTTGTTTCCTTGAGAAGTTTGAAGACGACAAGTCTCTTGAATTTCTAGTCATGGAGCTTTCTAGTTTAAGAATGAACCCCAAAGAAAAGATTAAAGACTTTAATCAAAGGTTGTTGACACTAAAGAACCAGATCCCTACGTATTCGATGCCTACCGAGAATCTTCTTATCGCTTATTATACGAAAGCATTACATCAAAACATAGCCATTTGGGTAAAGAGATCCAAGAAATCCACGTTGTTAGAAGCCTTCGAAGAGGCCAGTCGGATCAAGAAAGACATCCTCAGTTTAAAAGACACTACTAGCAATGAGACAGAGACTAGTTCATCTTCCAAAAAGAAAATCGAAATCCTCCCTAGACCTTTCCAAAACAAAGCTCAACCTGAAAGTTCAGATTTAGAAAACTTACAGAAAGTCGTTCAAAAACTGTCCAACCAAGTTATAGCTGAAGAAGCTTCTTTGAGCAAAGGGCCTTACAAACCCCCTTTTAGGAAGCCTTTTCCCACCAACCGACCTAATTCAAATACTGAAGGCCTAAATCTAGAAATCCTGCAATTTGCTATTCAAATGATTCTAGAAGCACATGATAACTTGATGCCTCCCGAGATCCCTGAAGAAGTATCTGAACAAGAGATAGTAGAAGAAGATGAATCTTTTCCGAACATTTTTGGACATTTTTTGGATAGCATTTTTCAAGCTAATTTCGAAACAGTGCATCCTTACAATACTAGGACCAAGACAACAAATAAGACTTCCTCTAAAATCACCATGACTTTGCCCCCAAAATAGTCTAAATCGATCGAGACTAAACAGAATTCAGTAAACCCAAGTTTAGATTATGATTTGGTTGAAGATCTAAAGAAGCTTAGGGCTAACATTTATGTTTATGAATTATTAAAATTCCCTTTTCTTCTGCAAAAAATGCTACAAAATATTGCAGAGAACAACAAAAATAGCAATCTGAACAGCAGCAAAACTGTTCCAAACAACCCCAAAACTCCTCAAAAGGCCTCCGCCAAAACTACATCCAAGCCTCATGATAAAAGAGACCTTCCTGTAAATAATATAACAAATGTAGAAAAACCAGTTTCAGAGGCTGCCAGTAGAAGGCAACAAAATTCCACTATTAGTACTCATAGAAACGTCCCTCCATTTTTGTTAACTTTTGAAATTTTCAATAGGAATGTGCATAACTGTATGGTATATTCAGGTGCGTCATCTAACATAATGCCTTGGTCTGTTTGTCAAAAGATTAATGTTGAAGTTAAACCATCCAGCTTGATCGAACCAGTGTTAAAGTGATAGGTGAATTAAGAAATGTGCTTATAAGATTTTTGTCTAATCCTACAGTTCATCAAGTGATTGATATTATTGTTGTAGATATCCCAGAAGTTTATGGTGTATTTTTAAGCAGAGACTGGTCATAACAACTACACGACTATTTTGCGACGGATTGGTCTCACTTGTGGCTGCCTGAGAATGGAAATCCCAACAGGATCAAGGTAAATCGTGATCGTTATCTGAAGTTCACGGTAACTAATTTAAATGATCCCAATGAACCATTCACTCCTTCTACCGATTTGCCCGAAATATAGGGGATGGATACTTTTTTCAACAATTTCATGGTTGAAACTTCCACCATCACTAACCCGGAACAACAGTCTGAAATTTTGACATATACGCAGCCAACAGCTTCCTCCCAATGGTCACATGCAACCGATGACAATCAAATATGGTCTCTTTACTTTGATGGGTCAAAATCTAAGGAAGGAGATAGTGCAGGTTGCATTCTTATCAATCTAGCAGGTAACAAGACCCTGATTGCTTGCAGGTTAGAATTTGAATGTACAAACAACACAACATAATATGAGGCACTCTTGCAAGGCCTCAGAAAAGCATTAGATATGAACATTCAAAATTTGGTTGTCTTTGGTGATTTGGAAATCGTGGTTAGACAGGTAAAAAATTCTATCCACTGTTTATCCCCACACCTTAAAAGTTATCAAACTGAGGTATGGAATTTGATGAACAAGTTTTATGCATTTAACATAAATTCTTTTCCTAGATCGAATAATTCAGAAGCTGATTTGTTAGCTAACATCGCTTCAAAACTTTTTCCTGCAGAAGGCTTATCTTTGAATGCATTCTCCATCGAATTGTTGTTCAAACCATCAGTCCCAGACAACATCACGAATTGGAGAGTCTTTGATGATGATCAACAGATTATAAGTTTTCTGCATATGGAAGAAACTTTCCAGGGCACGGTGATCGAAGAAGGAACCCATGACGAAAATATTCATGACTTTACGGTAATACCTAATCCGATATCACCAGAATCTTCATCAGACATGGTAAACTCTATCCCAAAATCTGTAGTTAGATTAGAAAAACTTTATGATCTCCACGACAAGTTTAGAAAATCAGTGAACTGTAAAGTGAATAGTTCCTCTTTGACGTATGAAAAGGTAAATTTGGGAACTAAATACAACCCACAATGCATTAATTTTAGGGGTGGGGTGTTCTGAAAGAGAAAAAGTAGCATTTATTAAATTGTTTAAGGAATTCAAAGATGTTTTTTCCTAGATGTACGACAACCTGAAAACCTTTGATCCTAACATCATACAACACGTTATTCCTATGAAACCCCAAACCCAACCTTTTCAACAAAAGTTAAGGAAAATACACCCAAAACTTGAACCAACACTCAAGAAGGAATTAAATAAACTCCTGAACGCTAAGATAATTTTCCCGGTTAGGCACACACAATGGGTGTCTAATCTTGTCCCTGTCAGAAAGAAGAGTGGTGAAATCCGACTATCTGACAATTTTTGAAATCTTAACCGAGCATCTGATAAAGACAACTACCCTGTCCCTCCCATCGAACAGATCCTTCAACAGGTGTCAGGTTTTGAAAGATTATCCTTGTTGGATGGTTTTTCAGGGTACAACCAAGTCCTTATGTCTCCTCTAGACCAACTCAAAACCACCTTCCGCACTCCATGGGGAACCTATGCTTATAGAAAGATGCCCTTTGGACTCATAAACGTCGGTGCCACTTTCCAGAGGGTGATGGACATCACTTTCCGAGCATTAATCAATCAATCTGTCGTAGTTTACCTAGATGATGTCACTGTCTTCTCGAAAAATAAAGAAGATCATCTAGCTCATTTAAGATCTATTCTACAACGATGTCGTAAGTACGACATTTCTTTGAACCCAAAAAAATCTATCTTCGCAGTAGAACAAAGTAAACTTCTAGGATTCATTGTATCGAGTGAAGAGATGATTATCGACCCTGAAAGAACTCAAGTCATTTTGAAACTTCCCCCTCCCTCATCAAAAAATTCCATGCAATCTTTCTTAGGTCAGGTAAATTTTGTTAGGAGATTCGTCCCCAGCTTTTCAGAAATGGTGAGACCATTACAAAAGCTAATAAAAAAGGACATACAATACCATTGGGGACCTTTAGAAAGCCAGACTTTTGATTCAATAAAAAAGGGCATAATAGATGCTCCTTCTCTAATGAGCCCCGAATTTTCCCAAGACTTCACCCTCTACACATTTTCCTTTGACGATTCTTATGCTGCTGTCCTAACTCAAAAGAACACTGAAAACAAGGAAGTCCCAATTGCCTTTATGAGCTTAGCCTTCAAAGGGACGGAGCTTAATTACCCAGTAGTAGATCAGCAAGCCTATGATGTTTTCAAAGCAGTAAAGCACTTCCAATCTTATCTTTTGAAATCTAGGATGAAAATCATTGTCCCTTACCCGACTATCAGAAATCTGTTAGTACAGAAAGAACTAGGTGAAAAAAGGGCAAACTAGGTCACATCTTTGCAAGAGTATGACATAGAAATCACCCCAGCACAAATAGTAAGAGGCCAAGGTTTATGCAATTTGGTCGTTGATTCATCTGCAGGACAACAAGAGGAAAACGATATTTTATGTCTAGGATAGCACTATCAAAATCAAATCTGTTGTACACAAAACCCTGTTAGTCCCTAGTACGATGACATAAAATTTTGTCTTATACACAGATCATCTCCCCGTCACCTTGATACCACAAAAAGGAGAGAACTAAGATTAAAATCTGCTTCTTTTCATCTGATTAATGGTATTTTGTTTCGTCAAAAGTTTGATGGAGTACTAATGCGTTGTCTTGAGAAAGATGAAGCAGAAAAAGTCTTATTGGAATTGCATGCAGAAGAAGCTAGTGGGAGTTTTGGTGGAGACACCACTGCCCATAAAGTATTAAGAGCAGGTTATTATTGGCCTACCCTTTTTAAAGACGCTCATGATTTGTGTTGTAAGTGTGTAATCTATCAAAAAGCATCTGGTCGGATACAGAAACCAGCTTTCCCTTTGCAACCAGTTTCGGTAGACTCCCCTTTTCAGCAGTGGGGTCTAGATATTATCGGCCTAATCAATCCACCATCCTCACAGCAACATAAATATATTATAAAAACCACAGATTACTTCACCAGGTGGTTTGAGGCTGCCCCATTAAAAGTTGTAAATACCAGTTAGGTAATATCCTTCCTGAATTCAAATATTATTACCCGCTTCGGTATTCCTGAATGCCTAGTATTTGACAATGCCTCTTATTTTTCGTCTCTTGAGATGAGTGATTTTTCTCTAGAAGAAGAAATTAAATTAAAGTATTCTTCCAACTATTACCCCCAAGGCAATGGTTTGGCAGAATCGACTAATAAAAATCTGATCAAAATAATCAAGAGAACAGTCTCTGAAAACCATAAAAATTGGCATAATGCATTGTTATACGCAATCTGGGCTGATAGAGTAACTCCTAAAACTGTTGTGGGTAACTCAGCTTTCTTTCTCATTTATGGCAGAGAGGCGATTCTTCCACCACATGTCCTCCTTCCATCTCTGCAGTTATCGCAGAAAGTACAGGAAGAGGATTGTCCCCCTTTGGAGAGTCGAATTAACGCTTTGTTAAAATTAGAAGAAGTGAGGGCTCAAGCAAAATGGAAATTGGATCAACATCAAATCATTGTTAAAAACTGGTTTCATTCCAATTCTACCTCCGATAGAAATTTTGAGGTAGGTGACCTTGTCCTAAAATGGGACAAACCTCATGAGGGAAAATGAGAGCATACAAAGTTTCAGAACTTGTGGCTAGGACCATTTTTAATTGCTGAGAAATTGGGTCCCAGTTCCTTCTAATTACAGAATTTAGAGGGACAACTAAACACCTTTCTGGTGAATGGCCAAGCTCTAAAAAGGTACTTTTCCTGATGATATTCCCATGTACACTCTGTAAATATTTTCTATTTTGTTTGTTGTTGGTTTTTCTTTGCTAGCTTGCTTTGATTTTTCCTTTATGCTTATCAGTCTTTCTTTTTGAAACACACATGCCTGCATCATGGGCTAGTTCAGACAAAGAGAACAGAAAAATATCCCCTTTAAAATGACTGTTGAAAGTTGTTTAAACATCAACTGTGATATTTTTTTGAGTTTGCAGCCATGCTAAAGATGACTTGTTGTTTGAAAAGCGTTTCTTGATTTCAATCTGCAACAGAAGGGACTCACGATCATCCATAACAAATCTTTTTATGATGTCCCTGTTTGTTAAGAGAACAACTCATAGATGTCTCCCTACTCTTGAAATTCGATTTTATTAACAAACTATTTCTAGATCTTAATGAAGGACAGCTAAGAAATTTCTTCAAGGTCTATAATTTACTAAGATATGTCCAAAAACCAGGATTTTCAGCATCACCCCGCTCTATTAAAAATCTTTAAAACTAAATAAATCTTTAGAGAGCTATGGGAAGTGCTTGTAAACCCACCGAGATACTGAACAGGTCTGCTGGCAGCGGGTAAATGCATGCATGACGCCAAGATAACTTCGTCGGGCTACTGAACAGGCCTGCTGACAGCGAAGCAATGTCAGGTATATGAAAATTCTCAGATATGGATTATTTTTTACCTTAAATGTCCTTCATTCTGATCTGGAACTTCTTGGTAGGATACAGATATCAGAGTGGGTTAAATGACATCCCTGTCGAGGCTATGGACGCCTGCTGGCAGCAGCGGCCCTATCAACAGTATTGAAGAATTTAACTTTAATATTGTGACTCTCTTCTGTTAAGATTGTTGCCAGTTTTCATCTCTTTAAAATAACAGTAATCTGAAACTGGAATTATTTATAATTGACAATGATGTTCAGATAGATTTTTGGTTGTTTTCGATTTGAATTTTTCTCTGATTATCCTAATCCGGACTCGTTCATTTGGCAGAGATAACTGCTTCTCACAATGTGTCGCATTGTTGGCATCAAAAATGTAATTTCTATTGTTTATAAGCTGCCTACACAGGGTATCTAAATGTTCCTTACTCGTCATGAGCAACGACACTTATCACTTGTTGCCTTTTACACATCTTCCTTTTGTTTTTTGTTTTCATGACTGTAAGCATGAAAACTTGCAGCTGGAATTCACAGTTTGTTTCGATTTTTTATCAAAGCATAACTGTTCATACGGTCTATTGTTGAATTGTCGTATTTTGCTATGAACATGATTTTTTTCCTAGTTTATAACTCCTTGGTCCTAAACGTGCCTTGGTTACATAAGTGAAATACCTACATTCATTTATATTCGATTAATATCAGTGGGGTTTTTGATTCATAAAACTTTTAATTATCCAATGTTTAATTGATACATTTACTTTGTAATCAAGTCATAAACGTGCATTCTATGGTTTTCAATTGTTCTGATCCTTATGTGTATCCATATTCCAAGGTTTCATATGAAGTACAGTGTGATATTATTTCTCTATATGGCCTTAGGCTTCACGATCGCATTCCCACGCATGGTGATTAACGCCTCTGCCTACCATTTTGAACTATCACAACATTGTTCTGTTCGGGGCTATGGCTCTATGTTTTTTCTATCAAACCCTATCTCTGATTTCCATGTTGATTCCCTTCTGTTAGCCATGGCTCTAGTGGTGAGGATTGAGCCCAATGGCAATGAAACCTTGTTATCATATGACAATGCCAGAGATGACTTAGAAAGGAACGACTGGCATTTGTTTATTGAAAAGTTTCAGTGTTTCAATCTGAGAGTCACCCATCTTTGCTCTGCAACCGTTGAAGGGCAATGCAAACTCTTGGGCAACTCTCAGATTGAAACNGAAAAGTTTCAGTGTTTCAATCTGAGAGTTGCCCAAGAGTTTGCATTGCCCTTCAACGGTTGCAGAGCAAAGATGGGTGACGTGCAGTTGGAGGTGACTAAAGAATTTTTAAGCTAAGCTACTGGTTTACTGGCTGTGGGGAAAAAGTGGTTCAAGAACACAATAGTTGAAGAGGTCCCCTAGTCATTGTTGTTCACCTCAAGGAAAATTACCAGTTGTGACCGAGGTATGCCTGTCTCATCTTTAAAACCTAGATGGCATGATCTGTTAGCTATTGTGAAACAATTCATTACCTGTGAAGGAAGATTTGGGTTGGTTTTCTTGTATCACCTGTGATTGCTTATGAGTTTCATTGACTCCCCGTTGAACATGCCCTACTTCCTCCATAGAAGTCTGTACAAGATGGGAAAGCGGTTTAGGAGGCAGAAGTCTAATTCTAGTTTGTTCCATCATGGTTTAATTAAGATTATCATTGTGCATCAGTTGCAATTAAACAATGACTATTGGGATGCTTTTGTGTTACGAAATGGCTTTGGTAATAGTGAGTTGGGACAGGTTGACAAGCCTGTTATCACAGAGACCCTTGTGAAACCTACCACCTCTCCTTCACCACTCCTTCCCTGTGACCCTATCTCTATTTTGGAACCCTTGATCTACCTTGATGCTACTGAACCCAACACTCAACCAGATTCGTATCCTAAGAGTTGTACTAAGACTCTTAAAAAACCCACAGAGAAAAAGATTAAAGGCAACGTTGATGTTAATTATAAGAGTAAAAGGGTCACTCGTTGGGTTTCACGATGTGCTCAAAACAAACCCAAACCCCGTGGAGACACAAAAAACACAATTGAGATAAGTGAAGACACAGATTTAGAAATGAAAGGTTCTTGGCCGAAGAGTATCCATTTTCATATGGACTTTGCCCTGACAGACCCTACGATTATGTTACCAACCTGCCACTGTGTCTAAAGGACAATCCTCTTTTTCCTGACATCCAACTCCATGACAAACCTACATGTCAAATGGACGATTCTCCAAATGTTAATGTTATCAGTGCCAATACACAGTCCCTATAGCCACACTGTAATGAGTGTCGATCCTGGATTGACCAGTATTATATAGATGTGCCTTTACTACAGTCACGGCTTAAATCTTTGGAAGACCAGGTGGATTTGTTAACAAATGAGAAAAATATACTCCAATCCATAGCCCAAGCCAAATACAAATGCCAAAAAACTATAGGATCTGTCATTTTTAAGAATGTGGAAGCAGCGACAGCAATAGTAAATTCCAACATTTCTTGACTTGTTTGAATCCCTTAATTTGAGGTATGATCTTTTTCAAAGTTTAGTATGATTCTGTCTTTCTCAATTTAGGATACATGATTTGTTTACATAGATTAATTTTTAGTTTGTTTTGTTTGATTGAATAAAATATGATTGTGATTATAATTATAACTAGCTATAGAATCGTGAGATTCTGTAGCCAGTTAGAAAAGTTCGAATTGCTTCTTTTGATAATTGAAAATACATCTAAAATCTTCTTATTTTTATTTGCTTTCAGGAACTCGTGATTTTCAAAGAGATATGAAGCACTGTTGGGATTTCCCAGCCATACCATCTTTATGTTTTTAGTAAATAGATTAGGCTGTTAGTTTTTTTATATCAAGTAAAATCTGGGAGGTTGCATCCCCCACATTTTTGAATAGATTTGATGTTATCAACAAGAAACATTTTGTTCCTGGAACCTATATAAGCATGTTATTTTGTAAACATGAAATCATCTCTGCCTGGGGCAAGACTATGGATTTTTCATTTATAGACTTGAGTGAAATATAGTACTGGTTACGGCTTTAGCTTTTCCATATTGTGGTTTTATTCAAGTTATGATTGTTTCAATTTGCAATTAGATTGTGATTTCTTTCACTATCATGGTTTACTACAAGTTGGCATGATTAAAATTTACATGTTATCCTTGTTTTATGTTCCATATTTAACACACAAAAATAATTTTGTTCACACTTAGATTAAGAGATTTATCTTCATCATTGATTGAACATTTATACACAAGTTCTCACAACATGATTTATCTTAATGTGGCTGCTTGTGAAATTATGAGATTGTTGTGATCGCATCTCTTATATGTTTTATCATTCGAATTCCAGTATTGATGCTTCATATTTATGAGAAGAAATTGTAGGTTTTGTTGCAGGTTCACTTCATCAGACAGGAAGATTGGATGCTACACACTGAACAAATATTGGATGCGATAATAGGTCAGTTTGCTAGTTTAATTTCATTAGTTTAATGAATACAGAAGTTTCTTGTAGCTAAAACATCTTCTACTATCTATGATTTCAGTTTTCAATTAGACAGTTTGATATTCCATTTCTCAGTTATGAATATTATAAGAAAATAAATCAATAAGATTAAATAGCATTACTGTTGTGTAAAAAATCAATTCATATTCGATTTTCGCGGATTTAGATTAAAATTCATATTTTGTAAATTTTATATATATATATTAGAAATAGAATCATTTATATATATTGTACATATAATAAGTAGAGTTATTTTATAAATTAGTTAAACTATAAATACATATTAGATCTATACATAGTTTTCAGCGATTGTTATTCATCAAGTTATTTTATTTTCTTTAGTTTTGTTTTTTCGCTTTCTTTAGGACTTAGATCGGCCAACGGAGACGCTAAACCCGTCAGAGTGGATTAATCCAAATGGCTTGGGTTAATTAGACAACCTCGGACTGGATTCACTCCTCCAGTTGACGAGTGGTCAATTTCGCCCATCAACAAGCCTTGAATTGTGGAAAATGTTCATGTAGGTGCCTCATGTTGTCTTGATGAAATCCAAACTTAGAAGGCCCTTTTCCAAGAATTCAGTGACATTTTTTCATG
>JASDQU010104074.1:40516-53235 GCA_032191745.1 Picea mariana
CTTTCTTTCAAATGCTTCAATGTATGTATTTATTGTATTTATATGTAGGGAGGCAATCCTAATCATGCCTATGGTTTAAATTTTTTTAATTTAATAATGCTAAGATTGTTCTAGATGGAGAGAATGCTCACGTACTCATTTTTCTACCTCGTATACATACTCTGCATGGAATTAAATTATATCACTTCACCACTACACTTGACTCCTCTTGACTACGAGTTGTAACAAATGAATATCTCTGCATTATCTTGCATTATCTTGAGTGGTAATCGAGATTTTTCTTTGCACCATTACTCCTTACCTACTCTGACTAATAGTACATCCTTCTCTTAATGCAACTTGTGAAGTACACCATAGATGATTTTAGGGGGTAAAATTCGCTCATGGGCTAATTTTACATGGTTTTTCCAAAAACAAGATTCGCTATTTTAAAAATGATTTGCCCAAATTCTATAGGATAAAATCATTTTACCTTAAAAATCGCCAAAATTTTGTAAAAACTATATAAAATCCTTAGAAATTTGGATATTTTTACAAAAATATCGCCAAACATTTATAGTTGGCATATGAAGGATTAGTAATATTCGCCAAGGTTTCTATATTTTAAAATAAATTTCCATCCTTAAAATCATCCCTGAAGTACACATTTTCCTTCCAATTCAAGCTCATCGTAGTGTTGAACTGTAATAGATCGCAGAGACTTTGGCTCCGCTCACAATGTATAAGAGAGATGTGGGTTCAAAACACCAGCAAGGCCATGCTATCACATTCCATGAGCTATGGTAATGAAATTCTTGATCCCTCTTCACCCTTTGAGTTTTAACTGCATTAGTATTTTTCATTAGCAATTTATTTCGTTTTTTTCTTGCATTTTGTATTTTTATTGTTTGCAGGGAAAATCTTCCATACATGGCATCAAGCTATTCCTTACAATCCCAATCATATATTGAGAGAACATATAAAGTTAGGTTCGGTGTATATTAACCCTATTATTCTTACCTATTATGTAAATTCACAAGTGTAACAATGTCCTTAAGAATTATTAGTCCCTACCATAGGCATAGAGGGACTATAGCGATCGATAAATCATTGACTTCATATTAGTCTATCCTTTGACCACAAATATTTCCATATTATCTATTGTTGGAACCAGGGAATTGAAAACATCCATTTTTATATTAAAAAAAATACCATATTTGTCATGATCTAATTGGACAAGGGATTGGAGGTCTTATTGCTGGATTTGCTATTCCCAATGTTATATATGTTGGCATATCCAAAGTATTTGATCGCATATGGTATTTTTGAATCATATATTTTGTTATGCATTCGTCGAAGGTGGATTAATGCTAGCATTAATTTGAATGTTCAGTTTAGAATTTTATGCTAGGTAAATTTATGGAAATGTTTGATATGGTGGCATATCGAAAGTTTGGCCTTCCAATACATTCTCTGGTGTTCAAACTATTCTTATAAAAAATATAATAATTTTTTTGGGATACGTCAAAGACCTGCCACATTGAATTTTTTTCTTAAATGTTTATAGAGAAATTTTGATAGATTTAAATGTTTACCTAACAGGATTGGTAGTGTTGAATGGTTACTTAAAAGGCTTGTTACAAAATATTTTCTTCTCTTTTTAAAATTTATATGCTCCAGCGACATTGTTGGTTCACTGGTCCATGCTTGTTTTTTGCATGGTGCTGATTTCTTATTTGCACGTTGTTGTTGTTCTTGCTTCCATGTTCGTGTTGCTTCAATTTGCACATTTGGGTTTCTACAATCGCGATTGGAACATCATCGTTCCTAGGGGAGTGTTTGATGCTAGGTTCTTTCTTCATTGTATGTTTTTTATTGTTGCTTGATTCGACTTTGCAGGGTTCCGATCCTACGCCTGCAGTTGGGCCTTATTTGCAGGGTTCCGGTCCTGCACCTGCACCTGGGTTCTTATTTGTTTCTTGTTCTTGTTTGCCTAGTGTTTTCAATGTTGGGATGTTGCATCTATAGTTTGATCTCTGGTTACATTTTTTTGCAGTGTATTTTGCATAGAATACTATGAAGATAAAATAACAGACTTAAAAATTGCAGGTGATGTAAATTGCATCTCTTACGTGTTGAAGTAGAGTTTGTCGGCCTCAAAGTATATTTCATAGCCGTTGATTCTTTTTCCATGGATTCTGTGTTTCTATGGTTTCATAGTTATGAGAGTGCATTTTGTTGTGTGGTAGATATAGTTGTTCTCTCCCTTTTATTTTCCTCTTGTAAATTGCATTTCTGACTCTATAGTTTCTCGCGTTTATGTGGTCATTCTGACCAATCCCCATTCGGTTGCATACTTATCCATTTTTATGGATGCGTTTTTGCAGATAATTTCAATCGAACTATGATAGGTCATTTTCAGTGTTTACATTAGCTTTTCCAAATTAGTTTTCTTTAAAAGAAGGGCTCCTAGACAGAAGAGAGTGCAATTTATGAAATTATAGCTTTCCTGGAGAGAATAAGTTAATGATCGTGGGTTCTCGGGGTGGCGGGATGAAAATTGGTCTTCTGTTGTTCCATGCCCTGCAATTAGCATGGAGAGTTCCACAAGGTCGTGTTCGGTGTATACATTAGCATTCTCGAATTATTTTTCTTTAAAATAAGGGCTCCTAGACAGAAGAGATTGAAATTTATGAAATTATGGGTTTCCTGGACAACATAAATTAAACATAGTAAATATGTAATTTTATAAAATAGATATATAAAGCATGCACGGAGCCCTCATCCCATACTTAGCCAGTTTTTGCATCACCTGTTCTCGAGGTAGCCGGCTGAAAATTGATAATCGGAGAGTTCCGCGATATACAAATTGACAATCAGACTTGCAGACTATTTGAATTTTAAAGGCCTCATGTCCAAAAAATTTAGCATTCTCGAAATAGTTTAGCTTATGTACATTTTACATACGCTAGTGGACAAAAAATAAAAAATAAATAGTAAGCATTTTTTGGATCATGGGTTCTCAGGGTGGCGGGCTCTAAATTCGGATTCTATTGTTCTATGTCCTACAAATAACATGGAGAGTTCCGCAATATACAAATTGACAACCGGACTTGCAGACTATTTGAATTTCAAGGGCTCATGTCCAAAAAAATTAGCATTCTCGAATTACTTTTCTTTACGTACATTTTACATACACTTGTGGAGAAAAAGACAGAAATAATAGTGTCGTATGTTACATAGGGATCCATCCCTGCTACCTTCACCGCTTCCCAATACACACTAGATATTATTTCAAAAGTTAGAACTGACTAGATAGGTTCAAAAATATGGGCTTTAATAACTAGAATTATNTACTTAAAAGGCTTGTTACAAGATATTTTCTTCTCTTTTTAAAATTTATATGCTCCAGTGACATTGTTGGTTCATTGACCTCCATGCTTGTTTTTTGCATGGTGTTGATTTCTTATTTGCACGTTGTTGTTGTTCTTGCTTGCATGTTCGTGTTGCTTCAGTTTGCACGTTTGGGTTCTACAATCACGATTGGAACATCATCATTCCTAGGGGAGTGTTTGATGCTAGGTTCTTTCTTCGTTGTATGTTTTTTATTGTTGCTTGATTCGACTTTGCAGGGTTCCGATCCTACGCTTGCAGTTGGGCTTTATTTGCAGGGTTCCGGTCCTGCGCCTACACCTGGGTTCTTATTTGTTTCTTGCTCTTGTTTGCATAGTGTTTGCAATGTTGGGATGTTGCATATACAGTTCGATCTCTGGTTACATTTTTTTGCAGTGGATTTTGCATAGAATACTATGAAGATAAAATAACAGACTTAAAAATTGCAGGTGATGTAAATTGCATCTCTTACGTGTTGAAGTAGAGTTTGTCAGCCTCAAAGTATATTTCATAGCTGTCGATGCTTTTTCCATGGATTCTGTGTTGCTATGGTTTCATAGTTATGAGAGTGCATTTTGTTGTGTGGGAGATATAGTTGTTTTCTCCCTTTTATTTTCCTCTTGTAAATTGCGTTTCTGATTCTATAGTTTCTCGCGTTTATGTGGTCATTCTGACCAATCCCCATTCGGTTGCATAATTATCCATTTTTATGGATGCGTCTTCGCAAATAATTTCAATCGAACTATGATAGATCATTTTCGGTGTTTACATTAGCTTTCCCGAATTAGTTTTCTTTAAAAGAAGGGCTCCTAGACAGAAGAGAGTGCAATTTATGAAATTATAGCTTTCCTGGAGAGCATAAGTTAATGATCGTGGGTTCTCGGGGTGGCGGGATGAAAATTGGGCTTCTGTTGTTCCATGCCCTGCAATTAGCATGGAGAGTTCCACAAGGTTGTGTTCGGTGTATACATTAGCATTCTCGAATTAGTTTTCTTTAAAAGAAGGGCTCCTAGACAGAAGAGATTGAAATTTATGAAATTATGGGTTTCCTGGACAACATAAATTAAACATAGTAAATATGTAATTTTATAAAATAGATATATAAATCATGCACGGAGCCCTCATCCCATACTTAGTCAGTTTTTGCATCACCTGTTCTCGAGGTAGCCGGCTGAAAATTGACAATCGGAGAGTTCCGCGATATACAAATTGACAATCAGACTTGCAGACTATTTGAATTTTAAAGGTCTCATGTCCAAAAAAATTAGCATTCTTGAAATAGTTTAGCTTATGTACATTTTACATATGTTGGTGGACAAAAACAAAAAATAAATAGTAAGCATTTTTTGGATCGTGGGTTCTCAGGGTGGCAGGCTCTAAATTCAGCTTCTATTGTTCTATGTCCTACAAATAACATGGAGAGTTCCGCGATATACAAATTGACAACCGGACTTGCAGACTATTTGAATTTCAAGGGCTCATGTCCAAAAAAATTAGCATTCTCGAATTACTTTTCTTTACGTACATTTTACATACACTTGTGGAGAAAAAGACAGAAATAATAGTGTCGTATGTTACATAGGGATCCATCCCCGCTACCTTCACCGCTTCCCAATACACACTAGATATTCTTTCAAAAGTTAGAACTGACCAGATAGGTTCAAAAAGATGGGCTTTGATAACTAGAAATCTCGAGTACATCTCCCATTAAAATGAATAGGCAGGTGAATATTATGGGATCTGGTAATTTGTTTTTTCCTGCATTTTGAATCTGCGAAAATAATTTTTTTTTTTTTTTAGCTTGTGCAATTTTAGTTTTCTTAAAAGCATCAACATAGTTCATGAACGTGTCACCCACAGAGACCTTGACGTCATGTCCCTCTTTAATATTGTGCATATCTTAGATGTCAAATTTGAGAATCTGCTCGGATATGGGAATTTGAATACGTGTTGCCAGTCACTATTCAACGTACATATTCAAAACGATTGGCATTAATAAGAGAAAATATCGAGAACATATGTCATTAAAACGAGTCAACAAAAAATATACAGAAGATCATCCAACGTTTCTTTTACATAGTTATTGCCATTTCTCTCTATCATCAAAGAGTTGTTCTTTAGGGTGCCATCATTCTAATGGCCCTGGTCATGGACATGTAAGACAACTTAGAGATGTGATTGAGGGGCAGATGAAAAAAGAGATATTGGTTTTATGTGATGTGATCTTTGAGTAAAAAAAACTTTGTTATACTAGAGAAACTCAGAGAGGAAGAAAAAAAAGAACAAGTATGTTCTAGTTGGTGTTCTCCCTGTGTTCGATGCTTTGGGTGGTCGAAAAGGTTGCCTGGAGATTTGTTTGCTGAACTTATTTGTTTTCTTGCTAGGAATTGTAATGGATTTTGAGGTCACGTGAAAAATAGTGATTTGTTTAAGTATATATCTTCTTCCAACAACACAGATTTGGCAAGTGTACGGATCCCAGAATAATTTGTTTTCCTTGGGGGTGATGCATTTACAGTGGCTTGCAAAATGGCGTGTCATGTTCGTAAATGACGCAAAATATTTCTCCATTTGTTAATGTAACTAGAAGTGGGTAACAAAAACTATATGGGTGGATAAAATGACATATTATCACTACAAAAGTTTATATTTCAAAGTTTGATGAGCTACATGTGGGTCTGATAACCGACTTGATAGAAAGCCATGTTCTTTGTCAAAGTTTGTTAGGCTTCCTCTAGATGTAGTTGCATACTCCACATATTTGGTGTCACCTCCGAACATTCCAGACCTTTCTGTGGGCCTCCATACCTCCACTGCTATGAGGAAATATATATTCTAATGCCATCTACAACATTTGATACACTTTCCAGACCTGTACTGTTGTGTTTTGTAGAATTTGATGCATTTGCCACACATTTGTTGCTCGAAGAAGTTATGTACCTCAACAGATTTGTATTTTTCATATAGGTTGAACGTTTCTTCCAATTTACTCTAATAAAACAAAGAAGTTCAACATACAAATCCTCAGGCAGGCTTTTCAACCAAACGGATGATCAAATATAGGGAGAATACCAGTCACTACATACTTGAATTTTTTTCCCTTGCCACAGTTGTTGTGAAATAAAACGACTCTGTGCACTTTGAAATCGGCCTGAATCACATTTCTAAGTTGTATCATATGTCAAGGGTTAGGAACATTATAAGGAAAGCATATTAAACCCCAACTTTTCGACAACAGAGAGAAATTAATACTTGACAAAGAATGGAATGTTGAATAAGCAACCATTGCAAGCAGACCATATATGGAAGAGACAAGGTATTCAAAAAACTGGGATAGATGTAGTTGGAAACACCAATTAAGTACAAAACCCAAAATCGATATTCAACTCATTTTTTATGAATAAAGAGTTTGAACATCAAGAAAACTGTCAAGAAGCTTCATCAATTTCATATTTCAGTATTTTCCAATTTCTGGTATTTTTTTTAATTTTATTTTGTACCTTCTTCCCCTGTGTCATTAAACATGAATGACAAGCTTTAATTTATGTTTCCCACTACTTCAATCTAAATAAAGATTGGTTTGTTCTTTCTTTACATTTTACATTTAAGAATATTTTTTCATAAGCGGCTCAACTATTGACGCAATGTTCATGTTCAGTATGTTGGATAAATTGAAGCTTCTTCTATTTGATAATATCCGTGCATATATACTAATATCATTACTATTGGAATAAATAAATAAAACTTAGGCAAATATGTTTGGGTTTGCAGTATTAAACAACTATGTTCCATGTTCCGTCATAGACATCTTGTAGCCAAAGAACTTTCATAGTCTGCAAATTATGCTTTAATTACTTAAGTCACACCGAATATTGATTGCATTTAATTTAATTTAGATATTGATGTTTATGGAGATCTAGTGTTTTCTCATGCCATTGCAAGCAATACAAGATGAATAGATGATAAGGAGTTTATCTCGTTCAGACCACAATGCAAATTTGTGTTTCTTGTTGCGCTATGTACATCTTGTAGTCAAACTTTTCGTGGGTTCAACGAAATTTGCGAACCGAAGAGAATATTGAAAATTGGGAGATCATTTTCATTTGAAACAAAAACAATCCATTAATATATATCAGTATGAATACTATTCGGATAAATATGAAAAATTTCTCCATTGATAGATACTAGTATGAATACTATTGAAATAGATATCAAACCTTTGTCTTGGCCAATACTTAGCCAGTTATCTGGGTACCAGGCCCCGGGTTTGCAATACCCAACACCTATGTCCCATGTTCCGTCATATACATCTTACAGCCAAATAACTTCAATGATCTGCAATTACTGATTTTACTAGTGAGAACCCAATAGGGGTTCGAAAACATTGCCATTAATAAACGGAAAAAATAAAGGTTTTTTCGACATTCAGATACTTATCTCTTTTTCCCTTTTGCTTTTCCCATCCATTATGGCTTTCTAGTTTTATACTTAGTCATCTTTCGATGATGGGAAGTTGCAGGTTTTGCGGGCTGACATGTCTTTATCTTCATCTATATCCTCACATGATGGATCTGATCGACCACTGTTCATTTACATAGCCAATTTGATGGTCGTCGCTGCGGGGTCGGCTCTTGCGAACCCATCTACTTATCATTTTGGTATATACATCTTGAACTCAAAACATCTGTGATCTACAATTACACCATGGGTTCCTTGTATACATTAACTTCATTCAAAGTATCTACTACTGCTTTCAATCCCCAACAACTTCACGTCCTTCCTGATATAAATCAACAATGCTCTTACTAGTGACAAGTGGACATGGTGGTGCGAAAGATACTTCCGTGATCTGCAATTTATGCCTTAACTGGTGAGAAATCAGTAGAGGTTCGAAAGCATTTTCATTAATAATCAAACACTAGATGTTCTTCAGCGAGATACTTTTCCCTTGTCTTCTTCCCATGTATTATCGATTTCTAGTTATATACTTAGTCGCATTTCTATGATTGTGGGTTCCAACATTGGCGTGTTGACATATCTTCATCTCCATCTATATCCTCGCATGGCGAATTGGACCGCCCAGTGTTCCTTTTCATACTTAGTGAATTTTATGCACGTGGTTGCTGAGTTGTCGCAATTCAACTCTGCTACTTCTTGTTCTATCATCTACATCTAACACTCAAAATTTTCGTGATCTACAATTCCACTGCGAACTTCTCCATCCTTTTTCCCTTATTCTCTTCCCGTGTATTGTAGGACTGTAAAATATGGACATGATATTTTATACTGTATGTATGGATTCTGCATTCCATACCTAGTGGCATTTTGGATCGCGGGTTCTCGGGCGTGTGGGCTCAAAATTGGGCCTCTATTGTTTTGTGCCCCACAAATAGAACCTAGAATTCCGCAATATACAAATTGACAAGTGGGCCTGCAGACTGGCGAACTCAACATTGCAATTATATTGTTCTGTGTCCTCCAAACAATGCTCCCAGTTTCGCAATATAGAAATTGACACACGGAATGCAGGGTTGGTGGGGTGGAGATTTCCATTGTTTACGGATGATAATCCCTATGAAATATCTAACAGTATCAAAAAAATTATTTTGAATACTAAATTAGCTCTTAGTAGTGACAATTGGACACAGAGGTATGCAACAGTTGGGATTGCACCCTCTGCAATATACAAATTGGCTACTGAATTCTGACATTGTTCGCTCTTCCCTATTAAAGATTATGCATTCAAATGTTCAGAGAGATACAATTAGAACATCAGGGCCTTGCGTCTTCTGCAGACACCTTCACAACCTATTTTGGATCCTCTTGTTTCCGGGTTCACAAAATGTGTAACCCCAATGTTGGTGGGTTGACATATATTTATCTCCATCTATATAATCACACGACAAATCCGATCGACCGTTGTTGCTTTCCATACTTGGCCAATTTTACATCCACGATTTTCGGGTTGGTGCCAACTTCATATCCATCTATATCCTCGCATGGAAAATTGGACTGCCCGTTGTTCCTTTTCATACTTAGTGAATTTTATGCCCGCGGTTGCTGAGTTGGCGCAATTGAACTCTGTTCCTTTTTGTTCCATTATATACATCTTCCACTCAAAATTTGTGCAATCCAAACTTTTTTGTACCTCTGTGTCTAGTTTTCACTACTAAGAGATAATTTAGTATTCAAAATAATTTTTTAGATACTGTTAGATACTTCATAGGGATTAGCATCCATAAACAATGGCAATCTCCACCCCGCCTGCCCTGCATTCCCTGTGTTAATTTCTATATCGTTAAACTTGGAGCATTGTTTGGAGGACACAAAACAATAGAAGTGCAATGTTGAGTCCACCAGTCCGCAGGTCCAATTGTCATTTTTTATATCATGGAATTCTAGGTGCTATTTGTAGGGCACAAAACAATGGAGGCCCAATTTTGAGCCCGCCTGTCCGAGAACCTGCGATCCAAAATGTCCCTAGGTATGGAATGCGGAACCCTCCGAAATATACAAATTGACTACAAGATTTCGACATCATCCACTCTTCCATGTTAGAGATTATGCATTCAATTGTTTGGAGCGATACAATTCGAACGTTGGGGCCTTGCGCCTTCTGTAGACACCTTCATAGCCTATTTTGGATCCTCCTATTGCTGGGTTCACGAAATGTGCAACCCCATCGTTGGAAGGTTGACATATATTTATCTCCATCTATATAATCACATGACAAATCCACTCGACTGTTGTTGCTTTCCAAACTTGGCCAATTTTATGTCCACGGTTGTCGGGTTGGTGCCAATTTCATTTCCATATATATCCTCGCATGGAAAATTGGACCTCCCACTGTTCATTTTCATACTTAGTGAATTTTATGCCCACGGTTGTTGAGTTGGCGCAATTGAACTCTATTCCTTTTTGTTCTGTTATATACATCTTCCACTCAACATTTGTGAAATCCCAACTGTTTTGTACCTCTATGTCCAGTTGTCACTACTAAGAGATATTTTAGTATTAAAAATAATTTTTTAGATACTGTTATATATTTCATATGGATTAGCATCCGTAAACAATGGAAATCTCCACCCCTCTAGCCTTGCATTCCATGTGTCAATTTCTATATCATGAAACTGGGAGTGTTGTTTGGAGGAAATGGAACAATAGAAATGCAATGTTGAGTCTGCCAATGTGCAGGTATGCTTGTAACTTTGTATATTGCGGAATTCTGTGTGCTATTTGTAGGGGACAGAACAATGGAGGCCCAATTTTGAGCCCGCCCACCCGAGAATCGACGATCCAAAATGTCACTAGGTATGGAATGCGGAATCCGTACATGCTCTATAAAATATCATGTCCATATTTTATAGTCCCATAATACACGGGAAGAAAATAAGGGGAAAAGGATGGAGAAGTTTGCAGTGGAATTGTAGATCATGGAAATTTTGAGTGGTACATGTAGATGACGAAATAAGAAACATAAGAGTTGAATTGTGCCAACTCAGCAACTGCGGGCATAAAATTCACTAATTATGAAAAGGAACATCGGGCGGTCCAATTCGCCATGTGAGGATATAGATGGAGATGAAGATATGTCAACACGCTAATGTTGGAACCCGCAATCATAGAAACGCGACTAAGTATATAACTAGACTACCGAATACAAATTAACTACCAAATTCTGACATCGTCATCTCTTCTATGTTACAGATTATGCATTCAAATGTCCATAGCGATACAATTAGAACGTCGTGTCCTCGCCTCTTCTGCAAACACCTTCGCAGCCTGTTTTGGATCCTCTTGTTGTCAGGTTCACGAAATGTGAAACCCCAGCATTGGCGAGTTGACATATCTTTATCTCCATCTATATAATCACATGACGAATCCGAGTGACCATTGTTGCTTTCCATAATTCACCAATTTTATGTCCACGGTTGTCGGGTTGGTGCCAATTTCATCTCCATCTATATCGTCGCATGCCAAATTGGACCACCCACTTTTCCTTTTCATACTTAGTGAATTTTATGCCCGCAGTTGCCAAGTTGGTGCAATTGAACTCTGTTGCTTTTTGTTTCGTTATATACATCTTCCACTCAAAATTTATGTGATCTACAATTCGACTGCTAACTACTTCATCCTTTTTCCCTTTTTTTCTTCCTGTGTATTATGGGACTATAAAGTATGGACATGATATCTTATAGAGTATGTATGGAATCCGCATTCCATACCTAGCAACATTTTGGATCGCGGGTTCTTGGGTGGTGGGCTCAAAAATGGGCCTCCATTTTTGTGTGTCTTACAAATAGCACCCATAATTCCATGATATACAAATTGACAAGCAGACCCGCAGACTAGCTGACTCAACATTGCACTTATATTGTTATGTGTCCTCCTAACATCAATGTTAGTTCTAGGATATACAAATTAACACACGGAATGCAGGGCTGCTGGGGTGGAGATTGACATTGTTTACGGATGCTAATCCCTATGAAGTATCTAACAATATCTAAAAAAATATTTTCAATACTAAATTAGCTCTTAGTAGTGACAACTGGACATAGAGGTACGAAACAGGTGGCATCGCATCCTGTGCAATATACAAATTGACTACCGGATTCTGACATCGTTCACTCTTCACTCTACCACGGCTCACAAATGTTTCAAAGTATCTCTCGCTACCTTCCATCCCCACTAAATTCTTATCCTTTTGGCTATCCTACCATACCTTCTTTGCTATTACCCACATTGGACTCAAAAAATTTTGATACATACAATTTGACCCTCGCGCCCTCACCTTCAACAGTTGTACCTTGCAACCCTATTTTGTAGCTATTTTTTTCCCATGCCCACGACCTCTGTACTTTCTTACTATGCAATTAGAAACCTTTCATGCTAACAACTGACCATGGAGGAACCGTCAGCATTGTCATTAATGGGTGAAACACTCGAGGAGATCTCCCATTATTACGCATTAAACCAAGATGTATAGAGAGTTATTTTGTAACTTCTGATTATTCATATTGAACACGCGTCATCGTGTTAGTTCGCTCAAGAAATATACAATGCTTAATCGTTGATTGCAATATCCTCCATGTTCGCAGTTTCTATGTATGTAATTACTAGTTTTTAATGTTAACAACGCATCATGCAACAGCTGTCCAAATTGTCATTAATCAACGAAAGTCTTGAGGACATCTCCCATTCACATGCTTTGGACCAAAATTTTCACAGGGTTATATTATCCCTTCCAAATTTTCATTTCATTCATCGTCTATAGCGAACAAACATTCTTGTAGACTTATGGAAGAAAGTTGACAACAATTTTGTGGAGATACAGTAAATATGTTCGC
>JASDQU010104074.1:53285-68539 GCA_032191745.1 Picea mariana
CGGATATGGGAATTTGAATACGTGTTGCCAGTCACTATTCAACGTACATATTCGAAACGATTGGCATTAATAAGAGAAAATATCGAGAACATATGTCATTAAAACGAATCAACAGAAAATATATGGAAGATCATCCAACGTTTCTTTTACATAGTTATTGCCATTTCTCTCTATCATCAAAGAGTTGTTCTTTAGGGTGCCATCATTCTAATGGCCCTGGTCATGGACATGTAAGACAACTTAGAGATGCGATTGAGGGGCAGATGAAAGAAGAGATATTGGTTTTATGTGATGTAATCTTTGAGTAAAAAAAACTTTGTTATACTAGAGAAACTCAGAGAGGAAGAAAAAAAAGAACAAGTATGTTCTAGTTGGTGTTCTCCCTGTGTTCGATGCTTTGGGTGGTTGAAAAGGTTGCCTGGAGATTTGTTTGTTGAACTTCTTTGTTTTCTTGCTAGGAATTGTAATGGATTTTGAGGTCACGTGAAAAATAGTAATTTGTTTAAGTATGTATCTTCTTCCAACAACACCGATTTGGCAAGTGTACGGATCCCATAATAATTTGTTTTCCTTGGGGGTGATGCATTTACAGTGGCTTGCAAAATGGCGTGTCATGTTCGTAAATGACGCAAAATATTTGTTCATTTGTTAATGTAACCAGAAGCGGGTAACAGAAACTATATGGGTGGATAAAATGACATATTATCACTACAAAAGTTTATATTTCAAAGTTTGATGAGATACATGTGGGTTTGATAACCGACTTGATAGAAAGCCATGTTCTTTGTCAAAGTTTGTTCGGTTTCCTCTGGATGTAGTTGCATACTCCACATATTTGGTGTCACCTCCAAACATTCCAGACCTTTCTGTGGGCCTCCATACCTCCACTGCTATGAGGAAATATATATTCTGATGCCATCTACAACATTTGATACACTTTCCAGACCTGTACTGTTGTGTTTTGTAGCATTTGATGCATTTGCCACACCTCTGTTGCTTGAAGAAGTTATGTACCTCAACAGATTTGTATTTTTCATATGGGTTGAACGTTTCTTCCAATTTACTCTAATAAAACAAAGAAGTTCAGCATACAAATCCTCAGGTAGGATTTTCAACCAAACAGATGATCAAATACAAGGAGAATACCAGTCACTACGTACTTGAATTTTTTTCCCCTGCCACAGTTGTTGTGAAATAAAACGACTCTGTGCACTTTGAAATTGGTCTGAATCACATTTATAAGTTGTATCAGATGTCAAGGGTTAGGAACATTAGAAGGAAATCATATTAAACCCCAACTTTTCGACAACAGAGAGAAATTAATACTTGACAAAGAATGGAATGTTGAATAAGCAGCCATTGCAAGCAGACCATATATGGAAGAGACAAGGTATTCAAAAAACTGGGATAGATGTAGTTGGAAACATCAATTAAGTACAAAACCCAAAATTGATATTCAACTCATTTTTTATGAATAAAGAGTTTGAACATCATGAAAACTGTCAAGAAGCTTCATCAATTTCATATTTCAGTATTTTCCAATTTCTGGTATTTTTTTAATTTTATTTTGTACCTTCTTCCCCTGTGTCGTTAAACATGAATGACAAGCTTTACTTTATGTTTCCCACTACTTCAATCTAAATAAAGATTGGTTTGTTCTTTCTTTACATTTTACATTTAAGAATATTTTTTCATAAGCGGCTCAACTGTTGACGCAATGTTCATGTTCAGTATGTTGGATAAATTGAAGCTTCTTCTATTTGATTATATGCATGCATATATACTAATATCATTACTATTGGAATAAATAAAAAAAACTTAGGCAATTATGTTTGGGTTTGCAGTATTAAACAACTATGTTCCATGTTCCGTCTTATACATCTTGTAGCCAAAGAACTTTCGTAGTCTGCAATTTATGCTTTAATTACTTAAGTCACACCAAATATTGATTGCATTTAATTTAATTTAGATATTGATGTTTATGGAGATCCAGTGTTTTCTCATGCCATTGCAAGCAATACAAAATGAATAAATGATAAGGAGTTTATCTCGTTCAGACCACAATGCAAATTCATGTTTCTTGTTGCGCTATGTACATCTTGCAGTCAAACTTTTCGTGGATTCAACGAAATTTGCGAACCAAAGAGAATATTGAAAATTGGGAGATCATTTTCATTTGAAACAAAAAAAATCCATTAATATATATCAGTATGAATACTATTCGGATAAATATGAAAAATTTCTCCATTGATAGATACTAGTATGAATACTATTGAAATAGATATCAAACCTTTGTCTTGGCCAATACTTAGCTAGTTATCTGGGCACCAGGCCCCGGGTTTGAAATACCCAACACCTATGTCCCATGTTCCATCATATACATCTTACAGCCAAAGAACTTCAATGATCTACAATTAATGATTTTACTAGTGAGAACCCAATAGGGGTTCGAAAACATTGCCATTAATAAATGGAAAAAATAAAGGTTTTTTCGACATTCAGATACTTATCTCTTTTTCCTTTTTGCTTTTCCCGTCCATTATGGCTTTCTAGTTTTATACTTAGTCGCCTTTCGATGATGGGAAGTTACAGGGTTTGTGGGCTGACATGTCTTTATCTTCATCTATATCCTCACATGATGGATCTGATCAACCACTGTTCATTTACATAGCCAATTTGATGGTCGTCGCTGCAGGGTCGGCTCTTGCGAACCCATCTACTTATCATTTTGGTATATACATCTTGAACTCAAAACATATGTGATCTACAATTACACCATGGGTTCCTTGTATACATTAACTTCATTCAAAGTATCTACTACTGCTTTCCATCCCCAACAACTTCACGTCCTTCCTGATATACATCAACAATGCTCTTACTAGTGACAAGTGGACATGGTGGTGCGAAAGATACTTCCATGATCTGCAATTTATGCCTTAACTGGTGAGAACTTAGTAGAGGTTCGAAAGCATTTTCATTAATAATCAAACACTAGATGTTCTTCAGTGAGATACTTTTCCCTTGTCTTCTTTCCATGTATTATCGATTTCTAGTTATATACTTAGTCGCGTTTCTATGATCGTGGGTTCCAACATTGGCGTGTTGACATATCTTCATCTCCATATATATCCTCGCATGGCGAATTGGACCACCCAGTGTTCCTTTTCATACTTAGTGAATTTTATGCCCGTGGTTGCCGAGTTGTCACAATTCAACTCTGCTACTTCTTGTTCTGTCATCTACATCTAACACTCAAAATTTTCGTGATCTACAATTCCACTGCGAACTTCTCCATCCTTTTTCCCTTATTTTCTTCCCGTGTATTGTGGGACTATAAAATATGGACATGATATTTTATAGAGTATGTATGGATTCTGCATTCCATACCTAGTGGCATTTTGGATCGCGGGTTCTCAGGCATGTGGGCTCAAAATTGGGCCTCTATTGTTTTGTGCCCCACAAATAGCACCTAGAATTCCGCGATATACAAATTGACAAGTGGACCTGCAGACTGGTGAACTCAACATTGCAATTATATTGTTTTGTTTCCTCCAAACAATGCTCCCAGTTTTGCGATATAGAAATTGACACACGGAATGCAGGGTTGGCGGGGTGGAGATTTCCATTGTTTACGGATGATAATCCCTATGAAATATCTAACAGTATTGAAAAAATTATTTTGAATACTAAATTAGCTCTTAGTAGTGACAATTGGACACAGAGGTATGCAACAGTTGGGATTGCACCCTCTACAATATGAAAATTGGCTACTGAATTCTGACATCGTCCACTCTTCCCTATTACAGATTATGCATTCAAATGTTCAGAGAGATACAATTAGAACATGGGCCTTGCATCTTCTGTAGACACCTTCGCAACCTATTTTGGATCCTCTTGTTGCCGGGTTCACAAAATGTGCAGCCCCAATGTTGGTGGGTTGACATATATTTATCTCCATCTATATAATCACACGACAAATCCGATCAACCGTTGTTGCTTTCCATACTTGGCCAATTTTACGTCCACGGTTTTCAAGTTGGTGCCAACTTCATATCCATCTATATCCTCGCATGGAAAATTGGACTGCCCGCTATTCCTTTTCATACTTAGTGAATTTTATGCCTTCGGTTGCTAAGTTGGTGCAATTGAACTCTATTCCTTTTTGTTCCATTATATACATCTTCCACTCAAAATTTGTGCAATCCCAACTTTTTTGTACCTCTGTGTCCAGTTGTCACTACTAAGAGATAATTTAGTATTCAAAATAATTTTTTAGATACTGTTAGATACTTCATAGGGATTAGCATCCATAAACAATGGAAATCTCCACCCCGCCTGCCCTGCATTCCCCGTGTTAATTTCTATATCGCGAAACTTGGAGCATTGTTTGGAGGACACAAAACAATAGAAGTGCAATGTTGAGTCCACCGGTCCGCAGGTCCAATTGTCATTTTTTATATCATAGAATTCTAGGTGCTATTTGTAGGGCACAAAACAATGGAGGCCCAATTTTGAGCCCGCCTGCTCGAGAACATGCGATCCAAAATGTCCCTAGGTATGGAATGCGGAACCCTCCGAAATATACAAATTGACTGCAAGATTCCGACATCGTCCACTCTTCCATGTTAGAGATTATGCATTCAATTGTTCGGAGCGATACAATTAGAACGTTGGGGCCTCATGCCTTCTGCAAACACCTTCGTAGCCTATTTTGGATCCTCCTATTGCTGGGTTCACGAAATGTGCAACCCCATCGTTGGTGGGTTGACATATATTTATCTCCATCTATATAATCACACGACGAATCCACTCGACTTTTGTTGCTTTCCAAACTTGGCCAATTTTATGTCCACGATTGTCGGGTTGGTGCCAATTTCATCTCCATATATATCCTCGCATGGAAAATTGGACCTCCCACTGTTCCTTTTCATACTTAGTGAATTTTATGCCCATGGTTGTCGAGTTGGAGCAATTGAACTCTATTCCTTTTTGTTCTGTTATATACATCTTCCACTCAACATTTGTGCAATCCCAACTGTTTCGTACCTCTATGTCCAGTTGTCACTACTAAGAGCTATTTTAGTATTCAAAATAATTTTTTAGATACTGTTAGATACTTCATATGGATTAGCATCCATAAACAATGGAAATCTCCACCCCTCTAGCCCTGCATTCCATGTGTCAATTTCTATATCATGAAACTGGGAGTGTTGTTTGGAGGAAATGGAACAATAGAAATGCAATGTTGAGTCTGCCGGTGTGCAGGTATGCTTGTAAATTTGTATATTGCAGAATTCTGTGTGCTATTTGTAGGGAACAAAACAATGGAGGCCCAATTTTGAGCCCGCCCACCCGAGAACCGGTGATCCAAAATGTCACTAGGTATGGAATGCGGAATCCGTACATGCTCTATAAAATATCATGTCCATATTTTATAGTCCCATAATACACGGGAAGAAAATAAGGGGAAAAGGATGGAGAAGTTTGCAGTGGAATTGTAGATCATGAAAATTTTGAGTGGTACATGTAGATGACGAAATAAGAAACAGAAGAGTTGAATTGTGCCAACTTAGCAACTGCGGGCATAAAATTCACTAATTATGAAAAGGAACATCGGGCGGTCCAATTCGCCATGCGAGGATATATATGGAGATGAAGATATGTCAACACGCTAATGTTGGAACCCACAATCATAGAAACGCAACTAAGTATATAACTAGACTACCAAATACAAATTAACTACCAGATTCTGACATCGTCATCTCTTCTGTGTTACAGATTATGCATTCAAATGTCCGTAGCGATACAATTAGAACGTCGGGTCCTCGCCTCTTCTGCAAACACCTTCGCAGCCTGTTTTGGATCCTCTTGTTGTCAGGTTCATGAAATGTGCAACCCCAGCATTTGCGAGTTGACATATCTTTATCTCCATCTATATAATCACATGACGAATCCGACCGACCATTGTTGCTTTCCATAATTTGCCAATTTTATGTCCACGGTTGTCGTGTTGGTGCCAATTTCATCTCCATATATATCCTCGCATGCCAAATTGGACCACCCACTTTTCCTTTTCATACTTAGTGAATTTTATGCCCACAGTTGCCAAGTTGGCGCAATTGAACTCTGTTGATTTTTGTTTCGTTATATACATCTTCCACTCAAAATTTATGTGATCTACAATTTGACTGCTAACTACTTCGTCCTTTTTCCCTTTTTTTCTTCCTGTGTATTATGGGACTATAAAGTATGGACATGATATCTTATAGAGTATGTATGGAATCCGCATTCCATGCCTAGCAACATTTTGGATCGCGGGTTCTCGAGTGGTGGGCTCAAAAATGGGCCTCCATTTTTGTGTGTCTTACAAATAGCACCCAGAATTCCATGATATGCAAATTGATAAGTAGACCCACGGACTAGCTGACTCAACATTGCACTTATATTGTTATGTGTCCTCCTAACATCAATGCTAGTTCCAAGATATACAAATTAACACACGAAATGCAGGGCTGGTGGGGTGGAGATTGTCATTGTTTACGGATGCTAATCCCTATGAAGTATCTAACAATATCTAAAAAATTATTTTCAATACTAAATTAGCTCTTAGTAGTGACAACTGGACATAGAGGTATGAAACAGGTGGCATCGCATGTTGTGCAATATACAAATTGACTACCGGATTCTGACATCTTTCTCTCTTCACTCTACCACGACTCACAAATGTTTCAAAGTATCTCTCGCTACCTTCCATCCCCACTAAATTCCTATCCTTTTTCCTGTCCTACCATACCTTCTTTGTTGTTACCCGCATTGGACTCAAAAAATTTTGATACATACAATTTGACCCTCGCTCTCTCACCTTCAACAGTTGTACCTTGCAACCCTATTTTGTAGCTATTTTTTTCCCATGCTCACGACCTCCGTACTTTCTTACTATGCAATTAGAAACCTTTCATGCTAACAGCTGACCATGCAGGAACCATCAGCATTGTCATTAATGGGTGAAACACTCGAGGAGATCTCCCATTATTAAGCATTAAACCAAGATGTGCAGAGAGTTATTTTGTCCCTTCTGATTATTCATCTTGAACACGCGTCATCGTGTTAGGTCGCTCAAGAAATATACAATGCTTAGTCGCTGATTGCAATATCCTCCATGTTCGCAGTTTCTATGTATGTAATTACTATTTTTTAATGTTAACAATGCATCATGCAACAGCTATCCAAATTGTCATTAATCAACGAAAGTCTTTAGGACATCTCCCATTCACATGCTTTGGACCAAAATTTTCACAGGGTTATATTATCCCTTCCAACTTTTCATTTCATTCATCATCTATAGAGAACAAACGTTCTTGTAGACTTATGGAAGTAAGTTGACAACAATTTTGTGGAGATACAGTAAATATGTTCGCACATGAGGACCAAAACTTCCAGTGGTCCAGGGCATACTTTTACTATTCATCCCATTCCGCCCAGAACGAAGTGATTTCGACCTCTGGAATCGCTCGTGTAGGATGCATCGCTGAGGTTTTTTACTGTAAGGAGGTGGTCTCTTGGTGCAACAAAAAATATATTCCAGGCCAAAGAATTATTCCACTGCACGACCATTCTCTTGTTTCTTTGTCACCTCAGGTCTTTCGTGAGATGTTAAAATTGTCGAAGCCAACATTGACCTTTAGAGGACAATACTGCAAGCCGTTTCAAGAAAAACGTGATAACGGGATGGACATCTTAGCCTAATTCCTTGAAGACCCAACAATAGTTCTTGAAGATATCAAAAGGTTGCAGGTAAGTTCCTTTAGAAATCTATTCTGGGAAATTGCGTGGCTCTTTACAAGAATAATGAGACACACATCCACGACACACATTTCCCACATAATTATTTATATTTTGTATTTCACAATCAAGGAACAATACATTTTCGATTGGGGGAAGCTAATTTACATTGAGCTTTGTTCCCAGTTGTCACGATTCAAAGGATCGAATAAATTTTATATGTCATCCTACTTAATTTTTGCAATTCTGCATTGCTACCCATTTCCAAAACTTTCTCTTTCCCATAAAATAAACTGTGGATTTGACCTAGTAACACTCTGGTACGAGGCCTTATGGAGGCACAAGGCCTCCCATTGTGTTTATGAAGTTTTTAATGGCTTTGTCTCAGTTTTCAAAGATTTATTGTTAGGCAAGGATGCTTTGCGGATGTCTGGCCACATAACCAAGTTTTTGAACAGGAAGGGAAGACTTGAGCAAGAGGAAAATCATAGTGTCCTCATGGACTTTGGATCTAAGGAAAATCTTGCCTTCCTTCCATGCCACATCATGGACAAGACATTTTTTGCAGAAATACAAAGGCAATACAACCATTGGTTGCATTTTTTCCATGACAAGAAAAACAAACAGTTCATTCCTCTTCCCTGGAAAGTCGGAGAATTCATGTGCAGAAACATCAACAAGATTGATGAGTTTTCTACCAATTTAAAGAAATTGAACCTAACATACACTGAAAGGCTAAAAGGGTTCAACCCTAATGACATTTTTTGAGAAAATTTATTGGTTGTTGGCTTTAACACCTCTTTTATCCATAAACACCTGAACCAAGACATGGAAAATGTCGACAACAATCCTACTTCTGCTGACTGCGATGCAAATACATTGCAAAGAACGGCTGAATTGTACAGACAACATGGAAATATATCCGGTGAAAAGAGTACCCAGTCCCCTGCCAACACTCCTAAGAGCACAACATCATGGAGGATTGCTTTGACGGTCCACCCCAGTAAGAAAGAAACCCATAAATATTCAAACACAGGAGGAGATAATAACCCTCCTCGCATAAATATTGATAGTTCTCACAAAATTCCACTCGCGAAGAAGAGAAAAAACAATGCAGGGCAGGCGGAGGAATCTGAAATTGAAAGTGGAAAACTACAACTTGAAATTGAAACTGAGCACATGCAGAAAATTGGGTCATCCGCAATGGAAATATCTAAGACCAACTTTTTTAACATAGATGAATCCTTTGTAATCTAGAGTGTTATTTTTGATATCCAATATAAAAGTATGGTCATTAAAAAGAAAGATGTAGCAAACAGGAAAGTCAAATCTCGCACAGAAATTAACTTTAGGGAAATGCGGTCATCCCAAATCTCCTCATTTCACCAGGTAACCGGTGAAATTATTTGTGATTCCATTGGAGGAATTGAGACGGAAAATTCCAATCTAAAAGACCGCCTCAATGAATATGAGCAGTCTTTCATTGCAACCCTAGAATTTTCCGGTCCTTTGGAAAAAATCGTCCCTGCTACCACTATAGCCAAGATGAAAGAATCCTCTCCCCTCCTTGCATGCTCTAGATCCCTTGTAGAGAATAACATCAAAAAAAGAATGCATCTACTTACTGAAGCTTGGGAAACATCACAAAATTTAGTTTCCTTCGTAAATAAGGCCAATGATTTCCTGCAATATTTGGAGGGGAATTGAAAAAATGAACATCATTTCTATGATCATGTATTGGCCCCTTTTTCCAACTATGTTGTCAACACATCAGAACTAAAAAGAAGACAAGAGAAACTCCCCTCCCCAAAGCGGACCAAAAAGGTAAAAGCATGCTGGAAAAATAAAGTTGGCAACCTGGAGCTCATTGTCAAATCATGTAAGCAAGTCATATCACAAAAGGAAGATTTATTCACAAGCCTATTGCATATGGACTTAGTCGTAACTACCAACGAGGTTAAATATCCAAACTTAATTCTCAAATCCTTGCCAATCACCAAAGAATCCTTCCAGGAACAAGATGATATTTTAAAGGGGTTGTCTTTCAAAACATTTTACGGCATAGTTGAACATCGTCTAGATGAGCACGAGCACTGGGTACTGGACTATGCGAGACATAATGAAGAAATTGAGTAGAGTCTGCATAGTATTTCAATGGATATAAGGAAATTAGAAAACGACCTTTACGACATAGAAATTTGGGATGAAGTCAACACAGCCCCCATGAAAAGCCACATCGAAGAATGGTTCCAACAGAGAATGGAAAACCTTGTTCAGGAAGGGAAACAAGTGATCAACAAGACTCCACTGACCATCAAGGACAACAACAAAAGCGTATCGTCTTCATAGTAAGTCTATACTGGCATGTTGTTTTCTTTATCAATCCAGTTTAAGTATATGATGTCATCTTGTTTTCTTTATCAATCCACTTATGACCTCTTTAAATAGAAAATTGTAACCAAAGATTCATAACTTTGAATTTCTTCTTTCTAGGTCTTCCTCTCTACCATCGCACACTTCTTTTGACATTCCTAATTCTTGTACTTATTTATTTTTATGGTCCGTGGGAGCCCTAATCCCAGACTATATGACAAACGCATTTAAACTCCCAGAAACATGTAAGAGACATTATTATTTTTTGATAAATTCCAAAGAAAATTGATTCGACAATGCCTTTATTGTATACTAAATTTTGGGTTTCCAGGAACCTTTCTTGTTTGTTCCAAAGAAAACTAATTCAGATCTGCTACATTTCTTGTGTCCTATTGTATGCTAATTTTTTTGTCTTGTACGAAGTTGTTACTATTCTATTGTATGCTAATTTTTTGGGTGTCCAGGAACCTATACTTTGATAGATTTTGATTTCTCTTCTATCCAGAACCCTTTGCTTTAGAGAAAACTAGTTTGAGAATGCTATTTTCTTTGTGTTTTCCTCCACAAAACTTTGTAACAGACATTATTACTAGTCTATTGTATGTTATTAAATATTGAAGTAATTTCGAGAGATATGTAGCAAAGATTATTTATTTTATAATAAGTTTTTATAGTTCGCAATTCCTCTTGTCAATTTGTATGTCATGGAACTCTCGGTGCTATTTGTAGGGCATGGAACAACAAAGGCCCATTTTTTAGCCCGCCATCCCGAGAACCCGCGATCCAAAAACTGGCTAAGTATGGAATGAGGGCTTTGTGCATGCTCTATAAAATGTGTGCAAAAAAACTAATTCGACAATGCTATATTTTTTTTGTCCAAGAAAATCCTTAGTTTTAAAGAAAACTAAATGTAACACACGTTATTACTATTCTATTATATGCTTTTAAATGTTCATGTAATTTCTACAGTTATGTAACATACATTATTAATTTCTGCTAAATGTGTATAGTCTACAACTCCACGTCTCATTTTGTATATCGCGGAACTGTCAGTGCTATTTGTAGGGAACGAAACATCAGAGGCCCAATTTTGAGTATGCCAGCCTGAGAACCCGCGATCCAAAAACTGGATAAGTATCCAATGAGGGCTCTGTGCATGCTCTATAAAATCTTGTCCCCATACTTTATAAAAGTAAAAATTTCATATGTATAAAACTAAATATCTAATTTAGTAAAGGTACATATTTCGTATGTATAATTTATTAATTTCTGATAAATTTCTATAGTCCGCAACTCTGCCTCTCAATTTTTTTATCGAAGAGAACATCAGAGGCCCAATTTTGATCCCGTCAGCCCGAAAACCCGCGATCCATTATAAAAGTACATATTTCATATGTATAGAACTAAATATCTACTTTATAAAATTACATTTTTGGTATGTATAGTTTATGTTGTCCAGGAACCTATAATTTCATAAATTTCAATTTCTTTTGTATCTAGGAACCCTTGTTTTAAAGATAACTAATTCGGTAATGCTAAATGTTTTGTGTCCAACAACCTTTCAAGTGCTTATAATTTTTTATATTTTTCAGGAAGAACTAATTCAGGAATACTATGTTCTGCATGCAAACCACATGTATTTCAACTTTCTAGCCACGTGTCTGTACTAGGTCGCATTTAATCCCATCCCAACCTGGCAAGGACTACGCTGCCATGCAGCACTTGCTTCTTGTTGGTCTTTTACTAGACTCTTGTCATGGTTACTTAAGGGTAAACCCAAACTGGTATAAACTCATGTGTACTTGCTTTCCAGCCACAAGTTGACGGAAAGATCTTACCCTAACACACTCTTAATAAATTAGTTTTTTTATTTTTGTTTTATTATCCTTTCTCTATTTCAATAATAATTGTTTGTAATGGTTCGTGTTCTAGGGAAGAATCTAAACCCTCTTGAATTCTATCTAGGATACATTCATTCTAAGGTACTATAACCTTGTTTCTCTAAAGAAAAATTGTATAAAGAATACGGCTATAGTCACGGTGTCCGACGACCATGAGGTTGAACCTTATTTTATTAATTATGAGTTTATTCATATATAGAGGTAACCGACCTCATGGGTTTTCTCTCTTCATGGGTTGTATCATGGTTAATATTTTACTTTTAATGATATTATTCAACTGTTATAAAATACTTGTAGTTTGGTTATTCTCTCTATTTAAATTGTTAATCTATTTAAGATAGCCTCTACGGTTCTATTTTCCACATTATGTAAATATGATATTTCCCTTTTATTCAAGAAAAAAATGAGTGTATCAGAATCTTTTGTTTTTCAAGTAAATTATTTCTAACATGTAACAAAACAAGATTTACAACAAGTTATAGTATAGAAACTGAAAATTCTAGAGCTATGTTGCATCTATCTCAAAAGAAATAATTTTCATATTTATTTTTATCCACTGATTTCATAATCAGAAATAAACTTTGTTTCTTGATAATAGGATTTTTCTTAAAAATTTGTATACTATTAATATTGTCTTTTATCTACAGTATTTTCTACATAAGAAATAATAAACTGAATGTCTTCTCCTAACACATATTATTTCTAACATTATAGGGATTATACACAAATAATTTTCTTAGTTATTCCAGAATGTAGTCCTATCAGATAACCACTATAGTGACCATTGATAACTATTAACAACAAAATTAAAATGTAGGTAAGAAACATATCTAAGTCAAAAGAAATATTGGGGATGAATTGAAGAAAGAATCCAGTTCCCATGAAACATAGACTAGAACAACCAAGTTACTTGCTCTTGTCAACCCCCAACCTAATTATGTATTCCATAGGGACTGAAAATTTCAACAACATTCTCCAACAATATTCTATAACTTCACTCTTTATTCAACCCATCAAGTTCAATTCACGCACAAGTACTTAGCATTGTCTTGCATCCTCTATACTTGTATCTCCTCTTATGTTACCAAGAATAATAATAGTTTTCCTAGGTATTTCTTTTCAAGTTAGACCCATCCCTCACAATAAGGAGTCTTGGAATAACTTTAGACTAGCTTCTTCCCTCACCTCCCACATATTTGGGAGTAGTTTTACACTTTTCCTCATGGACAATATTTACCCTAGTTGCTTTTATCCCTTTTCAGTCTCCCATGGAATAAATAATTACTCTTTTATAACTAGATTCCCTCATTAGTTTGTCTCTTGTAAAATAAAATAAATATAAAATAATATTTACACAAATATTCCTCATCATCCAATTTTTATGATGATATAATTTTAACTTAAATCTTTCTCAAAATAATAACCCAAAATCACAATTATTCAAAATTATTAAAGTATTTTAAATGATGGGATATTACGTCCTTCCCCACTTGAACTGAACATTGTCATTTATGTTGCATATGAGAATCTTATATTTGGAACAAAATTGAATAATATTTCCCCATAGCTTCTTCCATTTCCCAAGTGGCCTCCTTAGGACTAAAGTTTCTCCACTACACTTTAACCTGGGTGATGGTTCTCTTCCACAATAGAGTTTCCTTCCTGTCGAGAATGTGTAGTGGTGTTGGCACAGGGGCAGACCCAGGGTTTAACACTTAACAATGCACCAAAAAAAACCTACTACTGGCCCTTTCGGCAACACCGACGAAGCAGGCGAAGTCTCACCTGAGGTAGAAGCAGGGGGGGTTACAAGATGTAGGTGTTTGTAACCAGGTGGGGACAGGAATCTGTGATAAGAGTACTTCGCAGAATATTTTGTTAATTCTTAGGAAGTGTCATGAATTAGTTTATTAACCCTATTAACACCACAGAGAATAATCAAAGACAGATCGATGTAGTAACAACAATTGATCATATACCCAGAGCACTTATCACTTAGCACTACGAGTTAGATATAGCATTCATTTACCCTTTAACATAAGAAAAGTATTTAAGCAACAACATATATATTCATTACACATCATAATAAAAGCACTGAAGAAATTCATAACATAAATAACACAGCACAAAGAAAACCATGAGACATCAGATATATGTGGTTCACCCCAGGGTGGGGCTATGTCCACAAACCGGTTTGCCTCTTTATTAGTCACCAAAATATTACATCTAGTCACTCCTGTGCATTAAGCCATAGAGTCAAACTTCTCACAAGACAAGAGATATGCACACTATGCACTAGATCCTCCTTCTTTTCCTTCCAAAAATAGGCCAAATGCACAGAGCCACAATCCCTATCACAACAATTAACACCTGCTACAAAATCACATTTGGGCACAAAGCCTCGACCTCATACACTTCTGCGCATAGAACTATTATTTCACATAGAACTACTTGAACTACAATACATTCCTCTTTATTTATACTTTACAAAATCTTACAATAGGGCCAAAACATGGAGAGAACCCATGGGCCGACATCCCATAAACCCCTTACAAAACCCTAGAGGACTTCTTATTGGGTCTACATACCCCACAAAATAAGTGAGATCCGCGATCTCACGTCTGCCTAGGTGCTCCTTCTTCGACCATAATTTCAAAGTCCAAACGTGGGCCAAAACTGACCAAATTTTGGTCGAGGGACAATAGGCCCCCAACACTCACTTATGACTCGTCTCGAGTCACTCGGGTCTGAAAAATGTTGCTTCAAAATCCTCTATATTAACTCAAGCTTCCTCAACTTGTTGCCTCACCTGAGCCTCCTGCTTAGTGAGATCCTGGACTGTCTGCTCCATAACAGGCCCTTCTAGGGATTGTTCTACTGCTTCAACTACTTGATCTATCTATGATCCCTGGCCATTGATCTCCTCAAACAACTTGCAAGGTCCGTGCTACACAGGTTGTAAATTCTGTGTTACTTCCATCACCTTACCCTGGAGGGTAGTGATATGATCTTGTACTATGCGCTGCTTCTGGGATCTCTTCATCCTTTCTACTGTTGTGAGCCAGTTCATATGTGGCTGCAATAAAAATGTTTGTTGTTGCACCTCTTCTAACTGAACCTCTAGTTTCTTTAAATCTAGATCCTCAAAGAGGTGTTCATATGTCTGGGCACTCCTATCACTTAGTTGTTTACATACCG
>JASDQU010104074.1:103347-113607 GCA_032191745.1 Picea mariana
TAAACCTATGCATGCATGATGATATAACTATTTTAACCATTCATTCTTGAGTTAACAGAAACGTAAAGAATTCATTAACAATCACATAAAACACAAAGTTTATCATGGTTCACCCCCTCTTGGGGATATGTCCACAAATATATAGCTTCTCTACTCTTTTATTTATTCTCTAGAAAAATATTGCACTATGTGCAATACATATTCAGTATTACAATCAAAATGAGGGAAAGAACCCTCTGGGAGGCTAACTAGATCACACCAAGATTCACAGACTATAACATAACCCTCAAGGGCTAGATTATTCAACTCTACCACAAAACTTGTTATAATCAATGGCTTCCCATCCATCTAACTCTCAATAATAAACTGACCGAATGAATTCTATTTTTTATCTCTCTCGGTGATCCTTTCCTAGACCTCCTAGGTCCTGATTTATACTATTTTTTAGGTTTATAACCGTTACAATATTTGTAAAAAACCCTGACCCTAACATGGTTAGGAATTTTTTCATGAGCTCCATGTTGCTTCTCCTCTTGCATGCTTCTTTTACTTCCTTTTTTGCATGCTTCTTTCCTACCACTTATTGCACGTGCTCTAAAAATAGGTCTTTCTCTCCAAAAATGGGTTTGTTCCCAAAACATATATTTCTCCAAAAAATAGGCCTGTGCCCAAAATATATTTTCTTCCCATAATAGGCCTATGCCAGCAGACCCCTAACATTGACATGTGTCTTGTTGCAAACCACTCGGGAGGTTCCTAATCCTTGTACAACCTTCTCCAACATGTGGTATTTCTTTGCTAATTCCTTCTCTTTTTCCTTCACCTGCGTAGATTTGTCTATTAGTGCCTCGACCATCTACATTTCTATCTATTCATGTATCAATTTTGTGCTCTATGAATGTTCCTGCACCATCCTTGTCTTCTCTTCCTCCAACTCTGCAATTATATGTCCTACTTGTTGCTGGAGGGGCTCCAATTGGGCTTATCTTTCTTTCTTATTGATCTACGTTTTTTTTAACTTTGTTTGTAGTGTCTTTATCTCCTAGGTGTCCTTCAAGATCTCGGTAATACTCATGGTTTTATGTTACTTCTTCCACTTTTTTATGGAAGAATTTATTTTCTCCTCCTATTGTTCCAACTATTGGAACTTTTCATCCTCTTCTAAAATGGTCCAAATCTATGTAGTTTTATCGAATAGTTCTATGACTCCCTTTGCTTCCTTTGCCATCTCCTCTATCTGGAATGTGGTTTGTTGTTCTCTTTTATCTCGAACCTCAGGAGGGGTCATAGGATTAATATTTTCTTTTAGCTCCTCTATTTCCTACCTATATCCCTTAATTGTCTGTGAAATGATCTTTGTATTTTCCTATATTGTAGGAAAATCCCCCTGCGGATAGGTGAATATCCTCTTGGATTCTAGATCCCTATACCAAAATAGAAAACATGCTAACATTGGACACTAACATTCATTTGAATTTAACTAACTAATTAGAAAGATAAGGAGAAGGAAGAAAGTGTGATGCACCTTATTCTGATGTTTTCCGTCACTGCTCCAACTTGAGCTTGATCTCCGAGCTCCTTAGCATTGTTTGACACCTGCAATGCTATGGATAACAAGACAAATAACTCCTACTCTACTCTATAATATTAGTCCAATCAAATCCATATATAAGACGAACATATGTAAAGAGACATAGGTTAGAAGGAAATAGGCCAAGAAATATATTAATATGATAACTCAAGAAGATTACTTATAGACTGTAGATGCAGTTACAACAACTTCCCCAAGTCCTCCTCATCCAACCCTTTCACAAAGATCCCAAAATCATAGGTTTTATATCCTAAAGATTTCTCCCAAGACCATAGGTTTTAGACCTCAAATATCCACCATCCTTTTCTTTTTCCATGGAAAGCCCTCATTATATATGATTTGGAGGCTTAACCACCATGGAGAGGATCACTCATCAGATCCACTAAAAAGGGATCTAGAAGATATTTAGGGAGAAAATATCTCTTAAGGATTTTAGGGAGGAAATATCTCTCAAGGATTTTATGGAGGAAATATTTCAACCATCCATGAGATCCTCCACCTTCCCTAAAAAATAGGAAACCAAATGTTAGGTGGATTCTCACACTTAATTAATTTATTTTTCATGAATATTAATAATAATTCATGTGCACTTGGTATTTTTTCCTTCATGTAATATATCCCTCCTTCACATTGACTAGGGATTGTGACATAGATTATTCCATTGTTTCAAGGTGTATGAGACACTTATATGGAACTTACGCACTTAGGGAGAGGTACTTAGGTGTGCAAATTTCATGTGTAACATCCTTGGCACTCCTATCTGGTGCTTGTACGTTACCTGGAATGTGGTCATATAGCGTTGTTATCCCCTACTCTAGATTGTTAGCATGTTCTTTTTCCTCCTCCTTCTTCGAGGTCAACTATTCACAGGTGATCTATAAAATTTCAATGACTCCCCTACCCACCCCCAATTTAGTGGCATTTGCATAGTCTTTGGATTGTACTTCTTGCATTATACTATCCTGGAGTCTGTATAATGCCTTTGTGGGTATTTGTGCCATGACTACCTCAAAATTATCAATGTCCCCCATGGGTTTCTGCATAGTCTCTTGATTAATTATGACCATTTTTCATGTGACTGTGAATGTATCCCTACCTTGCACTACTATCTGAACTATCTCATCTCCTTCTTTCTATGCAGGGGGTCACTATGTCTTTTCATGATGCTGCGTTGTGGCCTACGGTGCTACATGAATTTTTAATTGTTGTAGAGTTTCATGTACTTCTTTGATTTTGGCCATGGTATCTTCTCTTTGTGCTTCTGCAGTGTGGACCACCTCTTCCCCCCTATCCTAGACCTTTTGCACCATGAACTTAGAATCATCCTCTATCAAGGTGATGATTGGTTACTCCTTGGTGTACTTCATATTTATGTGCATATCCTCTACCTACACTATCTTCCTTTTTTTTTGTGAGGGTTGCACCCCATTGGTCATTTCTTGTTCCATTTTCTCGCCATCCTAAGATGTGTCCCCCTTTTTTGGCATCTTATTGAATGTTTTTCCTAGGCTCCATTGTTGTCTTCCTCGGTCTCTTTGGTATTGTTCTACTTCTCAATGCCTGAGTGCGCACTGCATCCTTCCTAGTGTTATTAATTGGGCTATTTGTCTTTGCTGAAGGACCTACTTTGTCTTGCCCCTTAAGTTTTGCTAATTGTGTTACGACTAAACTTGTTGTTGTTTTTTCTACTAGCATCCTCCACTGTGTTGGTCAGTCTTTGATTATCCATTCAATCTCCTCCCTTGTGATGTAGTATTTCATCTCCAACCATTCCTTCTTTGGATCACTTGTGGCCTGGCCCCACATGTGGTTCCTGGGTGTCTTAAACTTGGCTATCCCTTTAGTTTCCTAGACCACCTCCACAGGAATGCACCACATATTGGTTGTGCATTGTTGTATCTCTTCTAGCAGCATTGCGAACCCTATGTTATTTTCCTTTTGGTTTTTATTATCCTTGGCCTACCAGAGGGATTTATATCTAGCCATGTAGCACTTCCATTTCCTATACAGAAAGGATGAAAACTTTGGCTCCTTCCATCCTACCAAAGCTATAAGGATAATGAACCAAGAATAATGGAACTCAATTCCATTATCCTGTGCATCCCTACAATCAATCAAGAACTGGTTCAAGAGGTACAACACCCAACTCAACATTACTCCCTTTGTGCAATGCGCAGTGAATGTGATGACTCATGCTAGAGCCTCTTCTTTTATACACTTCCTTAGTAGCTTGCAAGCCATGATATTGTTGGTGAACCTTGTCACGTTATCATTGATGTCTCTAAGAATAATTCCCTTATTCCTTTGCTTGTGCCAAATTGTGCTTTGACTAGCTCGACAATATCCTTCTCGTGTGCTTTATTGTCCAAGTATTACTATGGCTATGCGCCCACTTTGGGTAATACCGTAATTTTTGTGATCAATGCCACATCGAGCTAGACTGGCCTATCCATCTAGAAGATGCTTCCATGTACCTAGGATAACAACTGTTTGAAGCCAATCCCAACATTGTTACTGTGCCCAAAGTGCAGTATGTCCAGGAGGTTCATTGTCTGGGAGTTGTACAGCCCCATTATCCACTTCATGGGCTCCATGATTGGTTTCCCAAGGGGTAAAATTTCGCATGTGTTTTCTAGGTAGGATTCCTTGGCCAAATATGGGAATTTTGTTGCATCCTCCACATCATGGACCGAGTACCTTATTTTAGGTACTTTTTCGAGCATGTCCTCCAAAGTGACCACTACTTCTAGGAGGTAGGGAAGTGTAATGTATGTGGCGTCCTAAGCCTTTCTTTTCTGTTCGATGCAACATGGGCCTGCTTATGCTATTTCTGTGTCATCTCCTTCCTCCTCAGATTCCATCTGGTTGGTGATTTCCTTAACCAACACCTCCTCTTCATCGTGTCCCTGTTTCTGACCTTTCATTTCATCGAGTTTATTCATTATTTCGGGATTAGGGTTTGTAATACCATTTTGGGTCCTGAAAATCTTCCCTACTTCCCCTTGTGTCAATGTTCATGTTTCCTCCTCAAACCTTATGGGACTGAGTGACTTTGTCTTGGAAGTGGTTACATATTTGAGTTCGTCGACATTCTCAGGTTCCACCATCCTTTCCTTCCTCACATGGCCTTGTCGAGTAACTTGTATGTACTACCTTGGAGTGCCAAAAAAATTTGGTGTCATGTTTTATCCAATTCAAACACTCACTCTCTTATTCACACAATTATATTTAGGGAAGACACTTATATCTTTCTCTTTTCTCAAAAATCACCAAGTGTCAAGCTAACGCATGTTTTCCGCACATTATAGACTTGACCATAATTGTTTTTCACCTTTTCTGTTCATTTGTGCCAAGTCCAATTTTTCTTGTGCGTTGTCCTTTTATGTTGTTGCATCAATTGTTGCACACAACTTTTTTCCCACTTTCTTGTTGTTCAACCAACTTCTGCCTCTTTTTTTTATTTTTCTTCCTTTTCTATTTTTGTATTCCTTTCTCTTCTTTTTCTATTTTTTATTTATTTTTATCAGTTTTCTTTCCTAATATCTACTATAATACACTATATACATGACTTTCTTTCTATGTTGTATCTTTTTAAGCACTAGTAGGTCGATTTTCCCTGTATAGTTTCATTCGACTACCATTGACCATTCCCTTCAATTATGTTCCTTCCAAATAATTTAGCTACACATATACTCCTTAAGTAAAATTATTTGCACCATATGCTCATAGAAAATGCATTCTTAACTTACCAGGTTGTTGCAAAAATTTGTTGTCATAGAGAACAACTAGGTCTCCCTTTTTAAAGCTCTTTTTTTTAATGTGACTTTCATGCCAGGATTTGTACCTTAATTTATGTACCTTCTAGTGAAATCCAGCCAGAATCTTTTCCTCTTCCATTTCCATTAGTTGAGTTAACCTCCCCTGTACTGCCCTTGTTTATGTCATGCTGGAAATTGTTTCTATGTGCAGACTAAGTATAAAAAATTCTAATGGAACCATTGCTTCCTATCCATAAACCAATCTGAATGGTGTCTGTCCTATCAATTTATTGCATTTGGTCATGTATTCCCATAGGAATACTAATATTTTCAATTCCTAATCATACATGTTAACATTGCATATCTTAGTCAAAGCATTTTCCAAAATTTTATTGAAAGCTTATATTGTCCCATTTTCCTGAGGATGATATGGTGTACTCTTTTGGTGGTAGAATTTAAACTCCTCAGTAATATCCTTGATGGTAATATTAATAAAATGAGTGCCTTGGTCACTCATCAAAATCTTAGGACATCCAAATCTAGTGATCACTTGCTCAAATAAGAAGTATGTTGTTGTTTTTGCGCTGCAATCATTGACTGGTGTTGCTTCTTCCCATTTAGTTAACTATTCAGTCATAGTAATGATATATATAGATCTCGACCTTATTGATGGTGGATTAATAGGTCTGTCAAAATCTATTTCCCATTTGTCAATTACCTGAATATTTATTTGTGGTCTTAGGGGCATTTCATCCCTCTTGTTGGGTTTGCCAACCCTCTCACATACATCACATTTCTCACAATATTCCTTGGCATTTTTATGAATTGTTGGCCACCATAGTCCTACGCACAATACCTTCTACATGGTATATTTTCCTACATATTTTCCTCCATATATACCTTCATGAGATTCTATTAAAATCATGGGTCGTTCATGTTCCAATACACACCTTCTCAAAATTTTGTGTGCACCCATCTTGTATAAATGACTTGCAATGAGTTGATAATATGCAACTCTGACTACCAGATTTTTCTTCTACATAGTACTAATTTCCAGTGGCGCAACTCATGGACTTAAGTATTCAATAATACTAGCGAAGTATTCATCAGCTACATGTACTGAAAATAATTGTGCATCAAATAATTTGTCTTCCAAGTTAGTAGTTTATTCACCATTGGTTACCCTTGACAAGTGATCAGGTCTTGTATTCATCCTCCATGGTTTGACTGTTACTTCAAAATTGAATTCTTTGAATAATAATAGCCATCTATAGATCCTCCCCCCTAGCACTCACTTGTTGACTAAATATTTGAGGGAAGAATGATCTATGAACATTTTAAAGTGTTTACCGAGTAAATAATGCCTGAATTTCTAAAGTGCATATACCATGGCTAGGACTTCTCTTCCTTTGGTGTTTTAGTTATGCTATGATTATGACAACTTCCTTCTTGTGAAGTCTATCAGATGTTCTAAGTCCCCTGCTCTTGGCTGCACCATAACTTCTCCAAGTGTTATTGTTGATGCATCTACGTGCACATGAAATGCCTTTTCCCAATCTAGAAATACTAATATAGGTGTTGTCACCATTTTTTTCTTTAGAGTGTCCAGTCCTTGCTAACAATCCTCATTCCATTGAAATTTCATGTCCCTCTTTAACATTGTTTCCATTGGTGCATTAATATTCTCATACCCCTTTATAAAATTCCTATAATATCTGGTATGTCCTAGTGTGGCTCTTAACTGGCACAATGACTTGGGTGGTGGTAAACTCACAACCACTGCAATATTATAAGGGTCAACCAGTAATCCTTGTTTTCACACTATGTGTCCCAACAATATCCCAAAAGGTGTACCAAAAATTCACATCTTGATGTTTAATGATATCTAACATTGCCTGCATCTCTCCAACATTACTCTTAAAACTTCTATATGGCCTTTCAAATAACTATACACAGTCCAACCATCTAGGTATACTTCTAAAAATGGATGTATGAATTATTTAAAATAAGCTATGACTACCCTTGAATATATATTTGGTGCATTATTCAATACAAAGGGCATGATTTTATATTGGTAGGATCCCCGATCTATATAAAAAGTAGTGTTATACCTATCCTCTAGAGCTATTTTGATCCGATGGTATCCTGAGAATCCATATATGAATGAATATTCTCCATGGCCTGCCACATTCTCCAAGACCTCATCTATAAAAGGGGTAGGGAAAGGGTCATGTAAGAAATCATAATTGAGTTTCCTCAAATATACCTAAATCCTTATCACCCCTTGCTTCATTTCCTAGACTACCATGGGGCTGATCCATTCAAGTTCCTCTCCTGGTTCTGTAATGCCAACTTCCACTATTCGGTCAATTTCTGCTTTCACTTTCTACTTATACAGTGGATTCAACTTGTGAAGTCTTTGTCTAATATGTCTAGCCTTAGGTTTGAGGGGTATATTCATCTCCCTAGATCCCCTGCTATTCCTTTCATCTCTGTCAAGGTTGTTGGTAACAAGTCACTATATTTGCGTAGTAACTCAGTTATCCTTTCTAATGTTTTCTCATCCCAATACTCTCCAATACTTTCCATTTTAGGATTGTGATTCGTCCCAATGATAACTTTCTTAAATTTGATTGGTGTAGAAAATTCCTCTGGATCCAGGGATGGACCTTCCACCTATCTCTGTCCTTCAATATGTGTGATTTGAATGTTGCACGAATCATCTTCATCTAGTGCTTCCTCTTCGACATGATAACATGAGACTAACTCTTTGACTATATGTATATTATGCTGTTGATATTATGTTATGATTTCGACCTATGGTTCATAAAAAAATATCACTCCCCTTATTATCTTCATCGTTGAATCAATGTTGGGTTTCTCATGCTCGAATGAGAAGGTTACTACAAAATTATGTTGTAATATTGTCCATTTTGTATTGCCTCTATGCATATCCTCATCTATTTACCATTTCCTTTGCATCCCTTCCAATGTATGAAAAAAGTGATGAGGGAATTCCTCTGGTGGTGTCATTCTCCATTGTGTTCTGCACTTATCCAAGTGTTCAACTGGTGTTCCTTTCCCATCATATTTTTGCACTATATTTATCCTCTGTTATGTGCGAAATCTAATGCGTAGTAGTCATTTACACTTGTATGAGTCATGAATTGTTTATTTGTGTGCACCCCTCCATCTTGCAATTGTTTCCTTGAGTGAAATATCTAGAGCTAAAAACCTTTGATTTTACAACACTTCCTCATATTTGGTCAAGAATTCATCTAATTCAATTAACCCATGAAAATTGGGAGGTTCTCTTATCTCTGTACCAACCCACCTTATTGCGCAATATATTCTTGTGTACCTTGTTTTGGATACTTCATCTAATCGTTGTTTCCAAGTCTCCAACCCTGTGTCTGAGTCTGAAGCACACGATGTAATGATTCTCCAGCTAGGTACCCCATATGCAGTTGGGTTTACATAGTCTTCTTCTTGCGTGTTGATTTTGTAAAACTAGTTTATTTCTTCCAGATACAAGCAATTAGCCTCTACAAACCTTTCTCCTTATGAAGGATCCAATGGTGCAATAACTCTATATTTGCCTAATTCAAATTCATTTTCCTTGTCTTCAGGTTTATTAGAGATTGGTTATCAAATTCCCAATCCAACCCAAGTAGTGTTGGGTAAGGTGTTGTGCCATCTACTATCTCTATTACTTCAAAATATACCATATTGTGCACTCCATCCAAATATAATTTCACACCTTTAATCCTTCCAATTGATAACACTCTGTGTTGATTTACCAATTTCTATTGGACAAGTGAATAGCCTAATGTGGGTTCTCCCAGAAATTTCCATGTTTTCTTAGGAAAGACATGGAAATTTCTGGGAGAACCCACATTAGGCTATTCACATATACTTCCATGTTTTCTTAGGAAATACATTTACTTCAGAGCCTAATTATAGTATAATATATCCCATGTTGAAATCCCTAATGTTGGCATTTAGCCTGAATTCTTTGTCCTTATTCTTGTATGGAGATGATTGATTGTTTTCTACTCTAGCTCTCCTTCTACCTCTGTGTTACATATTTCTAGAAGATTTTGTAAGACCTTAATAGACGATGGATCATTCAATAACTTAACAAAGGATTTCAAAAAGGTATTTATGGTACTTAATTTCTCTAAAGGTTGTCCTTTACTGGTATGGTCCATTGAAGATGGTATCTTGTACATTGGTGGGCCCTGAGTTTGTTATGCAACTGATGTAGATGCAACATTCTATTTGAGAAGATCTTTTATGGCCTCTTTGAATGTTTCCTTTTCTTTCTGTGCATCAAAAAGCTTCTGTGGTTCAATATTCTTCTTGACCTATTGGTTTTGAGATGGATATTGTTTTTTTCATCAACTTGTGTCTTTCATCCTCCTTAAGTGACTATATTGATGTTTTTCCCATCATCCCTGGCTTCGACATAAATCCACCAGAAATTCTAATTGTTTTGGTTCCTTTTTTCCTTGATATTTCTCAAGAGTGTTGGGTAGTCTTTTTTGTCATGGTATGTTGTGCAAAAATGCATGCATGTCGTTGTTAGAAGTGGACAATCCCTTACATAAATTCGTGGCTATTGGAATTTGTGACAAACTGTTAGTCCTCTAGCTCATAAAAATCCTCCTATGCCTCATCCTCCACCTTTGTATCCACCTTGACCTCCTTGCGGTGTGTTGTATTGGGGTACCTAGTAATATTGCTCAAGGTTATACTATTGATGCATGTTATTGTACTGCAACTACATATTATTGTACTATGGTTGTTCATTGTTGTATGGTGGTGGAACCTGGTTAAAATTAGGTGCATCTTTCCTTGTCATGATATCTTCTTGCACCCTATAAGTGTCTAAAGTTATTTCTCTCATCA